>JAJPUD010016008.1:25158-35435 GCA_023553655.1 Myrmecobius fasciatus | reverse complement strand
GGAAGGAAGGAAGGAAGGAAGGAAGGAAGGAAGGAAGGAAGGAAGGAGGAAGGAAGGAGTAGAAAGAAAGAAAGAAAGAAAGAAAAGGAAAAGGAAAGAAGGAAAAAAAGAAAAAAGAAAGATGATAGATAGATTAAAAAATACTAAAGATATAAGTACCAGAATTTCAAAGTTGGAATGGACTTCAAAGATCATATGATCCAACTTAAACTTAAATAAGAATTCTACTACAACTTGACAACTTGCAAGACAAGAGGACATCTAGTTTTCATCTAAAGGTCTCTAATGAGGAAGGCCAGGTACCTTCTGAGGCAGTCTATTCCTCTTTTGGATAACTCTGGATGTCAGAAAATCTTTTGTTTTATTGAAATAAAACCATAAAATTTGCAAGTTAATTATTAAGATGCCCAGATCCTTTTTTTGTGAGGCATTTGGAGTTGTGACTTGCCCAAGATTACACAGCTAGTAAGGGTTAATTTTTTGAGATAGGATTTGAACTCAGGTCTTCCTGACTTCAGGACCAGTGCTCTATTCACAACCCCTAGATTCTCTTTTTGTAGAATCTTCGAAATAAAGGGGATCTTAGACAATGGTTTTGTGTACTATGGTTCCAATCCTCATTATTAGTGATTCCAAAGCCATAGTCTAGAAGTCAGCTCATTCTATTTTGGATTTCACTGACAGAAAGCTTCTTCAAATATAATCTCTCCCTGCTGTGATGCACCATTATTTGAGCAATGGAGACAGAGTAAGGCGGAGATATCTGAGATGTTTTAGAAGAAAAATTGATAGAATTTGCTAGCTGACTGGATAAAACGGAATGAAGCAGAAGGATAATTCATGATATCAGATGGAGAGGATGGGGAAAATGATGCTAATTCTTCTTTCCCATTTATCCTGGACTTGCAATATAATTTTTAAGTCTCCAGGTTTCCTGTTATTTATTTGCTTCATTTCATTTCTCCTAATCAATATCTGTATTGACTAATTTACCCTTCTTTCTATAGAACAAGCTCATATTAGATCGATCTCACTCCCACCAGCATGCTCAATGTAAGTGTATTATGACCATGATTGCATCATGAATCCCCTACATTAGACAGGCATTCCTAGAAAGAAGATGGAAATGGAATACCAGTAAATACATAAGTTTAGGAGAGCCTTCCATGTAGTCATCAAAGCAAGGAAGAAAAGTATTCCAACCCAAGAGTCATCACTGTATTCTAGTCTCTTCAACATTGTTTGCCAAATTTGGAACTGGACCCAAAGGGCTATAAAACTATACCCTTTGACACATCAGTGTCTCTACTGGATCCATAGCCCAAAGACATCACAAAAGAGAGGAAAGGACCCACGTGTGGGAAAAATGTTTGTAAGAGCCCTTTTTGTAAATAGAAAGGAACTGGAAATTGAGTTGATGCCCATCAGTGGGGAATGACTGAATAAGTGATGGTATATGAATTTAATAATGTATTATTACAAGAAATGAGCAACTGATTTCAAAAAAGCCTGGAAAGACTTAGATGGAGTAATACTAAGTGAAATGAGTAGAACCAAGAAAATTGTACATAGCAACAACAAAATTATGTGATGATTAACTGTGATGGATTTGGCTCTTATCAAAATATGAACTGATTCAAGGCAATTCCAATATACTTGTGATGGAAAATGGAAAACCACATCCAGAGAGAGAACTATGGAGACTGAATGAGGATAAAAACATTGTATTTCACCTTCGTATCCTTTTTCATATTTTTTCCCTTTTGGTCTCATTTTTCTTGAGCAGTATGATGAATATGGAAATATGTTTAGAAGAATTGCATTTATTTAAACTATATCAGATTGCTTGCTATCTTGGAGGAAGAGGACATGGAAGAGAGGGAGGGAAAAAATTCTGGAAAACAAGGCCTTGCAAAGGTGAATGTTTGGGGTAGCTAGATGTTACAATGGATAGCGCTCTAGCCCTGAAGGCAGGACTTGAGTTTAAATCAGACCTCAAACACTAATGCTTATTAGCTGTGAAACCCTGGGTAAGTCACTTAAGCCCAATTGCCACGCCAAAATAAAATGCAATACAAGGTGAATGTTGAAAACTATCTTTGCATATATTTGGAAAAATAAAATACTATTAACAATATTGGTATATAAGACTCATTTGGTCCCTGACTCCACACTTCCAAATGAACATATATGGCTGTTCATGCTTCTTAGATGAGCATGGAATCACCAATTATAATCCCTCTAATAATATGACAAACGACCTGAGCTTCCTATCTACTTGAGACTGCATCCTAAGGTCCCCTGAGTCTTACTATCTACTTTACTACAGGTACACAGACAATGCTGTCTGACCTTCCAATGAAACCTAAAGACTCTCTGGAATGCCAACCAACCAAACCAGCATCCTTAAGAACAAATTTATGACTGCACCTTCCTTTATGAATTTAAGAACAGGTACTGTCACTCTTCTATATGTATTTGGTTTATATAAGAAGTTAATCAATGGTTTTTTGTTCATCCTTTAAAGTACAGTCCTTGAATGCCCATTAGAAAGGTACCAAAAAAGTAAAGAGCTAGGTGGTATGGTGGAAAAAGTGATGGATTGTTAGAAAGTTCAAATATTGTCCCAGAAATATCCTAGCTGTATGACCTATGACAAATTGCCTAACTTCTCTCAGCTGATTCCTATCCCCTAGGATTGTTACAAAGGTCAAATGAGATAATGTATGTAAAATGATTGGCAAATCTTAACTGGATAGAGATATAATGGCTATTATTGTTTTAAAAGAGACCTCAGATTTCTCCTCAACCCACCATGTAAAGTCCAACTCTAACAAGAATTAATCACAGCCCTATTACATATAGGGTGCTGTTCAAGGTACTGGAAATTCAGAAACAATGGAAAGCTCTTCCTGTATTCAAGGAGATTTAATCCTATAGGAAAGAATTTAATCAGATATGAAAATATGTGATAGTTTGAGAAGAATGACAGCACCAAAAGTTGAGGAGAACAACAAGGCTTACTAAGGTAACATGTAAACTGAGTCAGAGGAAGCTAAAAATTCCAAGAGGAGCCAGTACTTTATGGGCAGCAGAAAGAGGCTCTGAAAAGGCACAGAATTCCTAATGTCAGAGTATAAAGACTAGGCAAACTTGGCTAGCAGATATAAAGGGCAGTAATGTTCAATGAGCCTGGAAATGTTGTCTGAAGTCAGATTGTAAAGGGCTTTAAATGCCAAGTTGAGGAATTTGTATCTTATCCTGAAACTACTGGAGGTTAATGAGCACAAGTTAAATGGTCAACCCTGTATTTTAGGAAGATTATTTTGACAGCTGTGTGGAGGATGGGTAGAAGAAGAGACAGACTGAAAACTAGGAATCCATTTCAGGTGTGTGCTGGAGCCAGCCAGCTCATGAATGCTGATTGTTAAATTTTCAGTGTGAGCATTTACACCTCAAAAATCAATGCTACAAATCTCAGCTTGATTTATTGTTTTGTTGATTACCTAGACTTAAGACAGTGATGGAAAAATGAAAATGCTGCAGCTTAAACATATAAATATGTTGTGCATTTTGGGAGAGCTCATGGGCTGAAGGAAAGATGAGGAGGACCAAAACTAAATTATTTATCTTTTGAGTGAATAGAAGGGAACGGAGACAAGAGACCTTATGAAAGCAAAATCAATAGATTTGGTTATTGATCAGACGTGAGATGAAAAAAGAGTGAAAAGTCAAGATTGTCTCTTCCTCTTGGAAAACACTGTCTACTATTGAATTGCCAAGGACTTCCTATCTCTCTCTGTATCCCTTCACCCCTAACTATACACATACTCCCAGAAAAGGTAAATAACAAGATGGCTCTGAATTTCAGGGCAAAAGAAGAGAACTTCAAAAGACCTGAAACTTCACAAGATAATCCTTAAGCCCTGACGTCCTGTCTGGTCTAGTTAAGTTCAATATCTCAGAGCCCCCAATTGTGTTTGGGGATTTGGACCAATGTCCTCCCCTCTGCCTACCAAACTCTATGCCAGATATAGGAATTAATAGAAGTGTTCTCCTTTGCAAAGGGCAAGCCTAATTCTTTTTCCCCCTGAGGCAATTTGGGGTTAAGTGACTTGCCCAAGGTCACACAGCTAGGACATGTTAAGTGACTGAGGCCAGATCTGAACTCAGGTCTTCCTGACTTCAGGGCTGGTGCTTTATCCACTGTGCCACCTAGCTGCCCCAAGCCTAGCTCTTAACAAATGTTCCTCCTTATTTAATATATATGATTCCTTTACTTTACTTCATAAGCCCTATTTTTCTGCCTGGAGATGAATCAAAGAGATAGTATTACCTATACATTTAATCTCCCCCATTCTCTCTCTGCCCCCCTCAGCAATTATAGACAACAAGAAATGAAAGAGAAAAAGGGAATTAGCATTATTAGACACTTACTTTGTTTCAGACACCCTACTAAGTACCTTACAAATGACTTGCTTGATCTAGCTACAAGATATTATATAAGTTCTTGCTTTCTTTGTATACTCAATGATTATTCCTGGCATGTAAGAGGTGCTAAATAAATGCTTATTTATTGATTGACCAATAATTACATCTTTTTATAGAACCCTCTAAATTTGGCCCTCAAAAATACATTGTCTCATGGAGCCTTAGAATAACCCTATGAGGTTACCTAAGCTCCATTTTTACTAATTAGGAAATTGAGACTCAGAATACAATAACTTATCTATGGTCATATGGTTAACAAGTGTCAGAGGCAAGATTTGAATCCTCATTAACCTACTCCCACTCCAATACCCTTTCCACTGTGATTATATCTCAGATAGCTAAGCACACAGATCCTTACAGACAGACCCATCAAATAATAATAATAAATATATTAACAATAATAAAAGTAATAAATAGCAATAACTGCCAGGTATATAGCACTTTTAATTTTGCAAAGTTTTGTTTGTTTGTTTACAATGATTCTCTCATTCTATCATCACAATCACCCTGGGAGGTAAAATGGATAAAATAGTAATGACTTGCATAGGGTCATTCATTCTATCATCACAACCACCCTCGGAGGTAAAGTAGATAAAATAGCGATGACTTACATAGGGTCATCCAACTAGTAAATGTCTCATGTAGGATTTAAACTCTGGTCTTCCTGACTCCAAGTATAACTTCCTATTCACTGACTACCTATCAGCTGCTTCAAAAATATGTAATATTTTAAATACTATCAACACAGTGTTCCTCCTTTTTTATGATTCCCATCAAGACCACCACCATTCTAGACATACATACATGTATACACACACACACACACACACACACACACACAACACACACACACACTTTTGATTCAACTCCTAAGCCTCTTGCCCTACAGCTCCTTTGTTTTTCAGAGAGGAGACATTTGTTTTGATCTTTAAATTAAAATGATAAAAGTTAGTATAAAATAAAACACTATTTGCTTCAATGTAAGCTAGAAAAACCTGGGAGAATAAATATAATATCAGTATAAGTCATAACGTGATAACTCGTGAGTAGGTGAGGGCCTCAATTTTGCAGGCTTGATATTAGGGGTTTTCTGCTTAGATTCTGATGTTGGGTGAATTGTCTGTTGCTAGGGCAACTTTACACTTTGTTTGGGGAAGTAGAAAAGCAAAACAGACATTCATCCAATCTCTAAAAGATTGACAGTAAATAGCAATAGCTACCTTGAGGTCATAGTAACTAACTCAGACCTTCAACATAAATCACTATCACAGATTCCCATGATACTTAATTGTCTTTGTCTTCTGTTCCCTGGGCCAAGCAGTTCCCAGTAGCATATCTAACAGGCATAAATATTATTAAACTTCCTCAAGCAGAGTAGAATAAGATTTTAAAGCACTTCATTTAGAAAGAAACAAAGGGAAATTCCCCATGTAAACTGGACAGTCTGATGAGAAAGTTTAAAGCACTTTGAGTAGTCTCCCAGTGATTGGGAAATTTTGGTGTGTCCCATGCCTTGAACAAGGCCAAGGTACTGTGTCTAAACCTCTGAAATATGTTGGAGCATTTTCATTTAAGTCAGAAGAAGATTGATTCTAAAGAGACTTCCTCTGAAAATTTTGGGATTTTCAGTCATTTCACTTGTGTCCAAATCTTCCTGGCAAAGATACTTGGGTGGTTTGCTATTTCCTTTTCCAGATCTAAAAATTAACCTGAATTCTATTTCCACTATGTCTTTTCATACATACTGGATTGCAACCTCATGAGTGCCTCAAAAGACAGGAGGACAGAGAAGAAGTCATAACTGCCTCTGAATATTCTATGAGAACTGTTAGAGAGATTTCTAAAGATCACTGCTAGTCAAAGCTAGTGGTCTCTCCTATGAGCTCTGAAGTATTCTATAGTATTTATTCCTTCTGATGTCCTCCTTATTTGTTTTTTATTCTACTCTCTGACTGCTCCACACTTCCTTTCCATTTCTTACTCCCTGGCTTTCTTTAATCCTTTCCCAATAGGCATAGAGCTAAAAGAGATGTTTGAAAGTATAGGCGGAATTCTTTAGGATGAGAGAGAGAGACAGAAACAGAGACACAGAGAGATGTAAGTCAGTGTCTATTTTGACACATACTAATTTGATAATCTTGGGAAATGTCCCTGAGCTACCTCTAAGACTATAAATTATAAAAGTTTGTCAATCTGTATTGATTGAGGAAGTTTCCTCCCTGCAAAATCCCCCAATTCATTAATGGATTTCTGCCCAAGCCTGCCATCTTATAAAACTTTCAGCTTTCATTTCATGTCAACCACTAGAATTTGAGCCAATCACTCAATGTCCTTCTTTGTTTTCACCTAACAGGATATAATACAGTATTCTGGGTGCCCAAATAATATTCCATTCTCTCACAACCTTATTAACCATCTTTTTATAGATCGTATACATTAAAGACATGGTATCTGTTACTCCAATTCTCCCTCAAACTTTGCATTTGTTTTGTTTCAGCCTGCTCACACCCACTATATGCCTCTCCTTTGATATCTATGTGACATAAATTTCCATTTCCTCAGAATCGATTATGCTCCATGTCTCTCTGCCATCCAATAACATCAAAAGGAAGGAAGGGAAGAAGGGAGGAAGGGAGGAAGGGAGGAAAGGAGGGAAGAAGGGGGAAGGGAGGAAGGAAGGAAAGGAGGAAAGGGGGAAAGGGGAAAAGGGGAAAGGGGGAAAAGGAGAAAGGAGGAAAGGCAGGCAGGAAGGATAGAAATAAAGAAGTAAAGAAGGGAGGGAGAGAGGGAGAGAGGAAGGGAGGGAGGGAGGGAGGAAGGAAGGAAGTGGTGGAGAGAGGGAGTGGTGGAGGGAGGAAAGAAAGGGAGGAAGGGGGAATGGAGGAAAGGAGGAAGGGGAAGGTGGAAGAGGAAAGGAGGGAGAAGGGGGAAAGGGGGAAAGGGGAAAAGGTGAAGGAAGAAAAGGAGGAAGGGGATAAAGGGGGAAGGGGATAAAGGGGGAAGGGGATAAAGGGGGAAGGGGGAAGGGAGGGAGAATGTGGGGAGAAGGGGGAAAGGGAGAAGGGGGAAAAGGACAAGGGGGAAAGGGGGAAAGGGAGAAGGGGGAAAAGGACAAGGGGGAAAGGGGGAAAGGGAGAAGGAGGAAAAGGACAAGGGGGAAGGGGGAAAGGGAGAAGGGGGAAGGAGTAAAGGGGGAAGGGAGAAAAGGAGGGAGGATGTGGCACCAGGGCATTCATCCTAGGCCTGGCTAATATAAATCAACAGGGCTGTTTTTGAGGGGTTTTAGGAAGCACTAGAAAGACTATTAATTTTCTTGAAGTAACAACAATGAATGAGGGTGTTTTGATGGGGAAGGGAAGAGTTGAAAGAACTTTTTCCCCTTTTAATTCCCTTTCCTTTCTTCTTTCTCTTTCTCCTTCTCTCCTCCTCCTTTATTTCCTTATGCACTCTCATCCAGGCCCCATCAAAGCGGTCAGTTTATTTGTATGTTAACACAACTTCTCACCACAATTATTAATCCAGAAAATCATTTTCATTTCCTATACATTAATGAAAAATGAGGAAAATGCCACTGATCTTGGGAACACAACCAGGGAAATTTTATTCTTAAGTAAAACAATCTCACACATGTCATTTTCTTCCCTGACAGAAGTGTTTGTCTTTTCCAGCTGGTATGCCTAGTGTCCTCTGGATAGCATTTATAGAGCCCAAGAATAGGTTCAGAACCTTGCACCAGCCATTTGATTTCATACTTCACAGTGGCTCCTTTGTTATCCATGCTAATTTACAACTGTTCTGGGACAGGTAAGTGTCTGAGCTGAAAGGTGAGACTTTGGCTCAGGATTTGTGTGAGATTCACTGTTAATAAATTAAAAGGCCT
This sequence comes from Myrmecobius fasciatus, assembly GCA_023553655.1. NCBI lineage: Eukaryota > Metazoa > Chordata > Mammalia > Dasyuromorphia > Myrmecobiidae > Myrmecobius > Myrmecobius fasciatus. The sequence continues at coordinate 27,064 of JAJPUD010016008.1, read as the reverse complement.
GGGGTCCTAAATCTAAGAGGAGACACTAGCTGTCATGGATTCTTCTATTGTCTCTGTAATCTCTTTCTATACTTTTATTTAATGAAAACACTGTTGGAGAAGGGAGAAATTAATGAACACTGCAGCAAGATATTCCGCCCTGTTGGAAGTACAAAGGGAAATCTAGGACACAGGCATAACTCATTATATTAATAATAACCCCTTAAATTTGTACAGTGCTTATCATTTTCAAAGAATAGTCACATTAATAGAGAAGGCATTTTGGGCTTATTTTCCAGATGAAGAACTGGAAGCTGGGAAAGAATAAGTCAACACCCAGGGCAAAATTGTAAGTTGTGAAGCCACCATGAGAAATCAGGTTATCTTGATCCCTCATTTCTTGATTCTTTCTACTATATCACATTGCTTTTGAAATTCAATATGAATCCAAGTTCAACATTAATTATAATATAATAAAATACTAATCTAAAGAGAAAATGAGATTCAAGGAAGCAAAGTGTCTTTAAATAACCTTGTATATAGTAGGAGGCTTGTTAGTTGATTGACTAATTCAGAAGTTGCATATTATGTTAGCTGGAAAGGCAAAATCACAAATCAGGACTAAAACCTTGTACTCAAAATGCAGTGTTCTTTCTACAATAATATACTGTTTCTGTCCTAAGAGAAAAAAGAAATGGGAGATGAATTGATTTAAGAAGAAAACTTGTGGGGTATGGATTATTCCCTTATTCATAGGATCCAAAGGAAATAAATAATATGTTCTTCATTTTCAATAATACCCAGTAATGAAAAGTAAAGCAGATTTGTGGAGTGATACTTGAATCAGAAGTAATGTTTACACACATAAAATTTGGCCTTTCAGAAGTATGCTAAATTGGAAATTCCTAGAGGAAAAGTTCAGAGAGATGCAAGAAGAAATAGACAGCAAAACTATAATAGTGGGGGATCTCAACCTCCCTCTCTCAGAACTTGATAAATCAAACCACAAAATAAATAAGAAAGAAGTTAAGGAGGTAAACAAAATGTTAGAAAAGTTAGGTATGATAGATCTTTGGAGGAAATTAAATGGAGACAGAAAGGAGTTTACTTTTTTCTCAGCAGTCCATGGAACTTATACAAAAATTGACCATGTGCTAGGACACAAAAACCTCAAAATCAAATGCAGGAAGGCAGAAATAATAAATGCATTTTTTTCAGATCATGACGGAATAAAAATCACATGCAATATAAGGCCAGGAGAAAATAGACCAAAAACCAATTGGAAACTAAATAATTTTATTCTAAAGAATGAATGGGTGAAACAGCAAATTACAGACACAATTACTAATTTCATTCAAGAGAATGACAATAATGAGACCACATACCAAAATTTGTGGGATACAGCCAAAGCGGTAATAAGGGGAAATTTTATATCTCTAGATGCTTATTTGCATAAAATAGAAAAAGAGAAAATCAATGAATTGGGCTTGCAACTAAAAAAGCTAGAGAAAGAACAAATTAAAAACCCCCAATCAAATACCAAACTTGAAATCCTAAAAATAAAAGGAGAGATTAGTAAAATTGAAAGTAAAAAAACTATTGAATTAATAAATAAAACTAAAAGTTGGTTTTATGGAAAAACCAACAAAATAGATAAACCTCTAGTTAATTTAATTAGAAAAAGGAAAGAGGAAAATCAAATTGTTAGTCTCAAAAATGAAAAGGGAGAACTTTCCACCAATGAAGAGGAAATTAGAGCAATAATCAGGAGTTACTTTGCCCAACTGTATGCCAATAAATCTGATAACCTAAGTGAAATGGAGGAATATCTACAAAAATATAGATTGCCCAGATTAACAGAAGAGGAAATAAATTACTTAAATAGTCCCATTTCAGAAAAAGAAATAGAACAAGTCATTAATCAACT
>JAJPUD010016008.1:0-10158 GCA_023553655.1 Myrmecobius fasciatus | reverse complement strand
ATGTAAAAATATTTTCCCAGTTTACTGCTACCCTTCTAATCTTGTCTGCATTCATTCAGCACCACTTCTTATGAAGGATTTTGACAAGATTGTGTGTGAATAAAGAACAGTGAAAGTGATTAATAATGAGTGTTTTTGTTGTTGTTGTTGTTGTTTGGGGGGGGTTGAAGAAACTGGGAATTCTTACCTTATAGAGACCTGATGGGGGCAATGGAAGGGTGAAAGAGGACATGACATTTTTCTTCAAATATCATAAAGCATCTCATCTGGTAGAAAGATTTCACTGGTTAGACCTAAAAAATAGAAGTGGAAATAAGTGTAAGAGTTGTAAGAAGGCAAATTTCATTCAATATAAGCAAAATGTCTCTATTACAAGCAAAATTCAATACAAGCACTTAGAAAGACATTCATATTTTGCCTTAGTAGAGAGCTTTCCATCTCTGAAGGTCTTTAACAAGATACATTATGATAACTTGTAAGGATATTTAATGCAACAATGTAATGTATATGCAATTCTTTTTTAACTACCAGACTAGGCAAAAGTGTGGAAAGACTAGAACATGAGTTCAAAGAATGGGGTGCTATATCTTTACTCTGGGAATTTACTAGATTTTTAACATTATAATGTTAATTATAATGCATAATTATAATTATATATCATACATACTAATATATAATATATAATTCTACCAGCATTGCAGGAATGTTGGTAGAATGATCTAAACCTGAAGATGAGCATCAGAGCTTCAATATTGGGCAGAGACTGGAAATTAAAGTAGAAAAACATAGGAGGTTTTTCCATGAATAAATATGCAGCCACCTAAGTACCAAAACATTGATCCAAATATGAGAGATCATTCTGAGGAAAAGATTGTTACAAGTTCTTGCCACACTTCAGTAATTGTGGGTAGTAGGAACAGTGACTTAGTTTGGGGTAGAACTAAACCTGCACATAGTGCATAAATGGATATAACTAGTGTGTTATTAGGATCCTAGAGGAGAAAATAAGAAATGTGACTGCACTTGTGAGAATAATTACAACATAAGTTTCTAGAGTGTAAGGATTATTTCTTTTTCAAAAAATTTGTATCTCCAATGTCACACAGAAGAGATGTTTAGTAAATGCTAATTGATCAATCAACCTATGATGAAACTGAGATTAACTCTTGATCATTTTATAGATTTATTAGTTCAAAGTGAAAGACCAAGAAGTCATGCATCATATTTCAGATATATCAGCATATATCAGAAGAGAACACATGCCAAGTACTAGAACCAAAATTTAAAGATATATCTGCTGTCCTATTTCAAATTCTAGTGCAACAATACCTTATTCTAGAATGATTCAGAAAATACCTCAAAAGTCCTCTGATCTCCTGTTCAGTTCTGTTTATGTTCTTTAGTCTACAATTCTAAAAGGTGATTTTAAAATCTCAAATTGAGCTCTTAAAGAGATGAGACATACATTGTGAGAAGAGATTATGATAGAAGACATAAATGCAGAATACTAACCATATAGGAATTTTGAGCAATTATGAAGCTAGTTGCCACTTTCCCCTGGCTTTCTTTGCTTGCTCAATAGGAGAAGTAGCAGGAGCAAAAGCATAGGTAGTGGTGTGAGCAAAAGAAGAGATTCCAGGTTCTGGCAGCTTCAAGTACCAGGTGGAGACCAGAGCCCTGAATAATGGAGGATATAGGACCATAGTTTCTGCTTCCACATCTAGCACTACTCACACACACACACACACACACCAAGCAAGCTTAGATAGCATAGGATCACAGTTCCTCTCAGAAAGTGAGTTGAGTCAAGAAGGGATGAGGTCAAGAAGACTAGACTGGCTTGCTTCTTCACAGCTGCCTTCTGGAACCAATTAATAAGTACCAGATTACCAAAGTACATGATCATATCAAAATGGGTACAAGCAAGTCAGATCATGAAAAAAGCAGATAGCAAAATGCTTAAATTCTATATGGGTTGAAGTAATGGGTCAGATAAATATTTAGAACCTTAAAGTGTAACCAAGACACCCATTTCATGACATAGCCCAAACTGCATGAATTGAAATAATAAAGAATGACAAATTCAGAGTGCAAAGAAATATTGGAAGATGTATGTGATTTTATATAAATTGAAAAAAAGGAGAAGCATAACAGCATAAAGAACAACTATGTAAAATAACCAACATAACAACAGAGGGTTTCTAATATACAGAGATACAGAATAAATGTCCCATTTATGTAGTAAGTTTATTTTTAACACACATTGCTTTATGAAACATGTTGGGAGAGAAAAATCAGAGCAAAAGGAAAAAACCATAGGAGAAATAAAAAAAAAAACAGAAAAAAGAAGTGAACATAGCACATGTTGATTTGCATTCAATCTCCTTAGTTCTTTTTCTGGATGTAGATGGCATTTTCTATCCAAAGTCTATTGGGTTGCTTTGGATCACTGAGCCACTGAGAAGAACCAAGCCATTCATAGTTGATTATCGCATTGTTGCTGTTATTGTGTACAATGTATTCTTGATTCTTCTTGTTTCACTCAGCATCAGTTCATGTAAATATTTCCAAGCCTTTCTAAAATCAGCCTGCACATTCATTTTTATTGAACAATAATATCTCATTACTTTCACATACCATAACTTATTCAACCATTCCCCTTTTCCAATTATTTAGAGCAGCACAAAAAGAGCTGCTACAAACATTTTTGGTCATGTAGGGCCTTTTCCCTCCTTTATAATTTCCTTGGAATACAGATTAATTAAAAGCACTGCTGAATCAAAGGGTATGCACAGTTTTATAGCCCTTTGGGCATAGTTCCAGATTGCCTTCCAGGACTGTTGGATCATTTCATAACTCCACCATCAATGTCTTAATATCCCAATTTTTCCCACATTCCCTCCCACATTTATATTTACCTTTTCCTGTCATCAACTAATATCTTAGATGTGAGATGATACCTCAGAGTTGTTTTAACTTGTACTTCTGTAATCAATAGTGATTTAGGGCATGTTTTCATATAACTATAGATCTCTTTAATTTCATCATCTGAAAATTATCTGTTGATATCCTTTGACAAATTATAAATTGGGAAATAACTTGTACTCATAAATTTGACATAGTTCTTTATATACTTTAAAAATGAAACCTTTATCAGAAATACTTGCTGTAAAAATTTTCCCCAGCTTTGTACTTCCCTTTTAATCTTCTTTCTATTGATTTTGTTTCTGCAATAACTTTTTAATTTACTGTAATCAAAGTTGTCCATTATGCCTTTCATAATGTTCTCTAATTCATCTTTGATAATGAATTCCTTCCTTCTCCAAATATCTGATAAATAAATTATCCCTTGTTCTCCTAATTTGTTTATGTTAGCATTTTTTATGTCCAAATCATGTATCCATTTTTACTTTATTTTGGTATGGGGTGTAAGATGTAGATCTATGCCAAGTTTCTGACATATTACTTTATAGTTTTCGCAGCAATTTTTGTCAAACTGTGAGTTCTTATTCCAGAAGCTGGAATTGGGGGGGGGAGGTTATCAAATTCTAGATTGCTATAGGCTTTGAATATTGTGTCATGTGTATCTAATCTATTCCACTGATCTATTACTTTATTTCTTATTGAGTGCCAAATGGTTTTGATGACTGCTGCTTCATAATATAGTTTTAGATTTTGTACTGCTAAGCCACCATCCTTTGTATTTTTTTTCACTAATTCTCTTGATATTCTTGACTTTTTGTTCTCCCAAATGAATTTTGTTATTATTTTTTTCTAGTTCTATAAAATAATGTTTTAGTGCTTTGATTGGTATGGCATTGAACAAGTAGGCCAATTTAGCCATGAGCAATTGATAGTTTTCCAATTGTTTGGATCTGATTTTATTTGTGTGAGAAGTGTTTTGTAATTGTGTTCATATAGCTCTTGGGCTTGTCTTGGCAGGTAGACCCCCAAGTATTTTATTTTGTCTACAATAATTTTAAATGGAATTTCTCTTTATATCTCTTCCTTATGGGCTTTATCAGTAATATATAGAAATGTTAATGATTTGTGTGAGTTTATTTTATATCCTACAACTTTGCTAAAATTGTGAATAATTTCCAGTAGGTTTTTGGATGATTTTCTATCATTCTCTTTAAGTATATATCATCATATGATATGCAAAGAGTCATAGTTTTATTTCCTAATTGCCTGTTCTAATTCCTTTAATTTCTTTTTCTTTTCTTACTGCTAAAGTCAATATTTCTAATACATTGTTGAATAATAGTGGTGAGAATGAGCATCTTTGTTTTACTCCTGGTCTTATTAGGAATGCATCCAGCTTCTCTCCATTATAAATTATACTTGGTATAGGTTTTAGATGGATATTGTTTATTATTTTAAGCTCCTTTTATTCTTATGCTCTCTTATTTACACATAGAAATGTGTGCTGTATTTTGTCAAAAGCTTTTTTGGCATCTATTGAGATTATCATATGATTTCTATTAGTTTTGTTCTTGATACATTCCATTATGGTAATGATTTTCCTGGTATTAAACCAACCCTGCATTCCTAGTTATAAATCCCACTTGGTCATAATGTATTATCCTGGAATCACTTTGCTAATGTTTTATTTAAAATTTTATATCAATATTCATTAAGGAGATTCATCTGTAATTTTCTTTCTTTGTTTTGGTCCTTCCTGGTTTAGGTATCAGTGTCATATTTATGTCATAGAAAGAATTTGGCAATACTCCTTTACCTATTTTTCCAAGAAGTTTATATAGTATTCAAATTAATTGCTCTTTAAATGTTTGGTAGAATTCATCTCTGAATCCATCTGGCCTTGGAGATTTTTTCTGAGGTAATTCATTAACAACTTATTCAATTTCTTTTTTCTAAAATGAAACTATTTAAGTATTTTATTTCCTCTTCTGTTAACCCAGGCAATTTATATTTTGTAAATATTCATCCATTTCAGTTAGATTGTCAGACTTGCTGCCATATAGTTTGGCAAAATAGGTCTTAATTATTGCTTTATTTCTGTTTTATTGGTGGTAAATTCACCCCTTTCACTTTTGATGCTGATGATTTGGGGTTTTTTTCTTTCCTTTTGCTAATCAAATTAATTGAAGTTTATTATGCCAGGTTTTTTTTCATAAAACCAACTCTTAGTTTTATTTATTTAATAGTTTTCTTAGTAATCTCTCTTTTGAGTTTCAAATTTTCTAATTTGGTACTTAATTGGGGGGATTAATTTGTCCTTTTTCTAGGTTTTTTAGTTACATGTCTAATTCACTGATTTCCTCTTTCTCTATTTTATTTATATAGCTATTTAGATATATGAAATTTCCCCTAAGAACTGCTTTGGCTGCATCCCATAAGTTTTAGTATGTTGTTTGTTATTGTCATTTCCTTGGATGAAATTATGTATTGTTTCTATGATTTGTTGTTTGGCCCACTCATTCTTTAGAACTAGATTATTTAATTTCCAGTTGGTTTTTAATCTGTCTTTCCCTGGCATTTTATTGAATATAATTTTATTGTATTGTGGTCTGAAAAGGAAGCATTTACTATTTTTGCCTTTTTGCATTTCATTGTGAGATTTTTATGCCCTAATACATGGTCAGTTTTTGTGTACATGCCATGTACTGCCAAAAAATATATATATTTTCCTTTTTGTCCCTACTCAATGTTCTCCAGAAGTCTGTGATATCTAAGTTTTCTAGGATCCTATTATCTTCCCTAATTTCTTTCTTGTTTATTTTGTTGTTAAACTTGTATGATTCTAAGAGGGGAAGTTTGAGGTCTCCCACTAGAATAGTTTTGTTATTTCTTTTTATAACTGACTTAAAATATTCTCTAGGTATTTACCTGCTTTACCATTTGGGGCATATACTTTTAGTATCATTACTACTTCATTATTTATGGTATCCTTCATCAAGATATACTTTCCTTCCTTATCTCTTTTAATAAGATCAATTTTTATTTTTGCTTTATCTGAGAACAGAATTGATATCTCTGATTTTTCAACTTCAGCTGAAGTATAATAAATTATGTTCCAGGCTTTTACCTTTACTCTGTATGTGTTTTTCTGTGTCAAATATGTTTCTTGTAACAACATATTGTAGGATTCTGTTTTTTTAATCCATTCTGCTATTTGCTTCCATTTTATGGGAGACTTCATCCCATTAACATTCAAGGTATGATTATTTCCCTCCATCTTATTTTCTTCCCAGTATATTCTTTTGTTCTCAGTCATGTGTTTTTTTTTACCCATCCCACCCACTACCTTATCTCCTATCATCCCTCCCCCTTCTCTTACTAGTGTTTTTTTTTTAACCACTCCACCCACTGCCTTATCTTCTCTAAACCCTTCCCCCTTCTCTTACTTTTTCCTCTAGTGTTTCTGCCCTTCCTTGTATCCTGTCCCTCTCTTTTCTTTTCTTCTTTTTCCTCCTATTTCTTTATAGGCTTAGATAAATTTCTATATCTTACTAAATGATTTAATTATTCCCTCTCAAAGCCCAAACTGATTAGATCAAGCTTCAGATAATGCTCATCCCCCTTCCTTCTTTCCCTCAATTGTAATAGGTTTTTTGTAGCTCTACAAGTGAACTAATTATCCCACTATACCTCCCCTTTACTCTTTTTCCTGTACAGATGTTTTCCTACTTCTTAATGTTTTTTCTTTGATGTCATCACATAAGGGATCACTCATAACTATTCCTTCAGTCCATGTAATGCCTCCCTCTGTCTGTTCCAATGACAGATACAGTTCTCAAGGGTTACAGATATTGTTTCCCTATCTGGAGATGTAAACACTTTAACCTTTAAATATATATACATTCTCCTTTGTTTGCCTTTCTATGATTCTCTTGTGTCCTATATTTATAGATTGAATTTTCTATTTAGTTCTGGTTTTTTTTTTCAACAGAAATGATTGAAAATCTTATTTCATTGAAAATCCATTGATTCCCCTAAAAGGTGATGCTGAGTCTCTCTCTGGATAGTTAATTCTTAGTTAAAACCTCAGGTCCTTTATCTTCTTGAATATGATATTCCAGGTCCTCCAATTCTTTATTGTAGAAGATGCCAGATCCTGGATAATCCTGTTCCTTGATATTTGAGTTGTTTTTGTCTGGCAGGTTGCAGTATTTTTTCCTTGAGGTTGTAGTTCTGGAGTTTTGCAACAGTGTTCCTTGGGGTTTTCCTTGTGGGATCTCTTTCCAAAGTGATGGATGGATTATTTCAATGAGTATTTCTCTCTCTGTTTCTGAAATATTGGGTCAGTTTTTCTTAATGACTTCTTGTAAAATGCTATCCAGGCTCTGGTTTTGGTCATTGCCTTCAGGTAGGCCAATAATTTTTAAATTGTCTCTTCTGGATCTATTTTCCAGATTGACTATTTTTCCAATGATGTATTTTACATTTTTTTCCATTTTTTCATTCTTTTTAGTTTGTTTGATTCTTTCTACATCACAGAATTTATTAGCTTCCATTTCCCTGTTCTAGTTTTAAATGTGATTTTCTTCTCTTATCTTTTGTATCTTTTTCCATCTGGTTTATGCTACTGTTTAAGTAGCTAGTTTCTTCCCGTATTTTTTTTCCTTCCTTTTCCAAACTGATGACTCTTTCATTCATACCTTTAATTTCTTTCCTCATTTTTTTTCTTCTGCCTCTTTTATTTGCCTTTTGAAGTCTTTTATGAACATTTCCAAGAAGCCTCTTTGGGCTTGAGACCAGTTCAGATCACTCTTTGGCATTTCTTCTATGTACATTTTGTCCTCATCTGAGTTTGTATTTTGGTCTGCTCTATCACCATAATAGCCTTCTGTGATCAAAGTTCTTTTGTGTTTCTTGCTCATTTTCTTTCTTTTTCTTTTGGCATTTCTCTCTCTCTGTCTCTCTGTCTCTCTGTCTCTCTCTCTGTCTCTCTCTCTCTGTCTCTCTCTCTCTCTCTCTCTCTCTGTCTCTGTCTCTCTCTCTCTCTCTCTCATTACTTTTAAGATGAAGCTCTGCTCCTGGGGTAAAGATGCTGCTATCCCAAGCTTCCTGTCAAAGTCTTGGCTTTGAGCATAGGAGCCCCTTGTGTTTGCAGGAGTTCAGGAAACAGCCTGGTTTTCCAGAATTTGGGACTGGAGCAGGGACTGGAAGCTGTCCTATTAACTTTCTCCTCTACTGAGCCAGGACTGAGGGTCTCAGTTACTGATTTGCAGTGATTAAGACCCTCTCACTGGCTTTCCCAGAATCTATATGGGCTGGGTAAACATTCTCTTCATTCCTGTGAGATTGATCTTTCTTGAAGTTTTTTTTTTAGTCTATCTTGAGCTGGAGAATGGTTTCATTCTGTCAGACTTTTCAAAAGCTTGGTTTCATATGGTTTTTGAGGGAAACTGGGAGAGCTCAAGCAGCTTCCTGACTTTACTCCCTCATCTTGGCTCCACCCCTGGGACTTGCTATTTATATCTACATAATTATCTTGTTAAATTTAATTGACTTCTTTAGAGAAATCAAAGTTTAGCATCATTTTTAATAATTTTGTTATTGTCTGTATATTTAATAGTTTTTTCCTGTAGTTATTGAACTTAAAATATATATTTTAGAATATATATATTTGCTAGAGCAAGTCTCTGCATAAGCAAGCCTGCCTGATGATATGGCCACAAACCCTTGTAAAAACACATTAGCAATCTCAGAATGGTGACCTGAGTCTAATTTCAGAGCACTGATAGCAGAAAATAACAGTGGACCAGCTGCCTAGGCAGAATTGGAACAATGCTCAGAGCTCCCACATTATCATTTCAGCCCTCAAAATGACAACCAGCAACATGGAATTAACTAGTGGAAGGGGAATAGGCATTGGAATCTTAAATTTAGAAGTGGGAACAAATTTAGAGGTCCTCATTTATTGATAAGAAAACTTAAGCACACAGAGGTCATGATAAGTATCTATGAAAAAACTAATGGTTAAGAAGGATCTGAACTCAGATCCCTCTTTATTCCACATTCAGTCCTTTTTCTAGTACAGCACTAAGTTTATACACATAGTAAATTGCAAAGGTACATCACAAATACATTCATATTTGAGAATATTTTCCCCTCCTAAGTTAGTGGCAGATAATTCTTTCTCTAGATCATAAATCATATTTTTGATAGATTGAAATGGATGAAAGAAATCTTTGGAATCATGTAGTTGGGGGGGGGAATGTGGAAGAATGGCTTATATAAATTACCTTGTCATTTTATGGTTTATCATTTAATATTTTATTCTACCCTTTTTTCTATGAAAAAAAGGAGAGGAATATGAAAAATATGCCTGTTGTATTGGTTTTACTAAATTTAGTTGTCAGCAAATCAAGAGACAGGGAAACCACTGAGAGGCATGAACTAAAGTAGAAAAGGGGGAAAGAGATTGGGTTAGTGGAACTTCTTGCTATTCAGTTAAACAGAAAACTCTAGAAATGGACTTAGTTCTCCCTGGCAATACATGATGGTATGATTCAGATAGCCATTAATGGGACTGGCATTACCTTTAAAAATCTGGACCAATTTACTCACTCTTTATGATATACAATTCTCATAAGACCTAGATCTTAGAGGCAACACAGAGATGATACAATTCAATTTCCTCATTTTAGTGATGGAGAAACTGAGCCCCTGAGACATTAGGTGACAAAGCTCAAGATTGAACATGTAGTAAGCCTCAGAGGTTGTGTTTGAACCAAGAACTCAAAGTCTATTGCCAAAATTCTTTTCATTTTACTGAACTGTCTTCCCATTTGCTGTCTTGTCAAGTATGTAGCTCTAACAGAAAAATCTCCAGATTATCAATTGTCAGAACCATCAAAAGTTTGAAAGAATAGGAAGAAGTCTTTAACTTTAGAATGTCCAATTTAGAAAGGACCTTATAACACAGACTTTCAGAGGGTTTTTTTTAAGGCTTTTAGAACAGAGCAGAAAGAATGTCAGAGCCAGAAGAGCTCAGAAATCAGAAACCATCTACTCCAATCTTCGTTCATTCTATAGATGATGTTGTAGGAAGTAAAATGATTTCTGGACATCACCCAGATGACTTGAACCCAAGACTTCAAATTCTTAATCTAGTGCATGATCCATTGTATGATCTCTTTCTCTCTCTCTCTCTCTCTCTCTCTCTCTCTCTCTCTCTCTCTCTCT
>JAJPUD010016007.1:0-27341 GCA_023553655.1 Myrmecobius fasciatus | reverse complement strand
AGGGAATATACTTTTTTCTCAGGGGTTCATGGAACTTATACAAAAATTGATCATGTGTTAGGGCATAAAACCCTCAAAATCAAATGCAGAAAAGCAGAAATAGTAAATACATCCTTCTCAGACCATGATGCAATAAAACTCACATGTAATATAAGGCCAGGAGAAAATACACCACAAGTTATTTGGAAATTAAATAATCTAATCCTGAAGAACGAATGGGTGAAAAGCAAATTATAGACACAATCGAAAATTTCATCCAGGAGAATGACAACAATGAGACAACATACCAAGATTTGTGGGACACAGCTAAAGCGGTTATAAGGGGTAATTTTATATCTCTAGATGCTTACTTGCATAAAACAGAGAAAGAGAAGATTAATGAACTGGGCTTACAATTAAAAAAAGCTAGAAAAAGACCAAATTAAAAACCCTCAATTAAATACCAAATTGGAAGTTCTGAAAATTAAAGGGGAGATCAATAAAATTGAAAATAAGAAAACTATTGAATTAATAAATAAAAGTAAGAGTTGGTTTTATGAAAAAACCAACAAAATAGATACGCCTTTAGTTAATTTGATTAGAAAAAGGAAAGAGGAAAATCAAATTATTAATCTCAAAAATGATAAGGGAGAACTTTCCTCCAATGAAGAGGAAATTAGAGTAATAATTAGGAGTTTCTTTGCCCACCTTTATGCCAATAAATTTGATAATGTAAATGAAATGGAGGAATATCTACAAAAATATAGATTGCCCAGATTAACAGAAGAGGGAATAAATTATTTAAATAGCCCTATTTTGGAAAAAGAAATAGAACAAGCTATTAATCAACTCCCTAAGAAAAAATCTCCAGGGCCAGATGGATTTACATGTGAATTTTACCAAACATTCAAAGAACAATTAATCCCAATACTATATAAACTATTTGAAAAAATAGGGAAAGAAGGTGTACTACCAAATTCCTTCTATGACACAGATATGGAGCTGATAGCTAAACCAGGTAGGGAGAAAACTGAGAAAGAAAACTATAGACCCATTTCCCTAATGAATATTGATGCAAAAATTTTAAATAAGATTTTAGCAACAAGATTACAGAAAGTCATCCCCAGGATAATACATCATGACCAAGTAGGATTTATACCAGGAATGCAGGGCTGGTTCAATATTAGGAAAACTATTAGCATAATCAATTATATTAATAACCAAATTAATAAAAACCATATGATTATATCTATAGATGCAGAAAAAGCCTTTGATAAAATCCAACACCCATTCCTATTAAACATACTGGAGAGTATAGGAATAAATGGGCTTTTCCTTAAAATGATTAGTAGTATCTACTTAAAACCTTCAGCAAGCATCATATGTAATGGAGTCAAACTAGAACCATTCCCAATAAGATCAGGAGTGAAACAAGGCTGCCCACTGTCACCATTATTATTTAATATTGTCTTAGAAATGTTAGCTTTGGCAGTAAGAGAAGAAAAAGAGATTAAAGGAATTAGAGTAGGTAATGAGGAAACCAAATTATCACTCTTTGCAGATGACATGATAATATACGTAGAGAACCCTAAAGACTCAACTAAAAAACTACTAGAAACAATTCACAACTTTAGCAAAGTTGCAGGATACAAAATAAATCCACATAAATCATCAGCATTTTTATATATTACCAATAAAGTTCAGCAGCAAGAGATACAAAAAGAAATTCCATTCAAAATAACTGTTGATAGTATAAAATATTTGGGAATTTACCTGCCAAGGGATAGTCAGGAACTATATGAACTAAACTACAAAACACTTTCCACACAAATCAAATCAGACCTAGTCAATTGGAAAAACTTAAAATGCTCATGGGTAGGATGAGCGAATATAATAAAAATGACAATACTACCCAAACTAATTTACTTATTTAGTGCCATACCAATCAAACTCCCAAGAAATTATCTTACAGATCTAGAAAAAATAGTAGCAAAGTTCATTTGGAAAAACAAAAGGTCAAGAATTTCAAGGGGATTAATGAAAAAAAAGGCTGATGATGGTGGACTTGCTGTACCAGATCTAAAACTATATTATAAAGCAGCGGTCATCAAAACCATTTGGTACTGGCTAAGAAATAGAGTAGTCGATCAGTGGAATAGGATAGAATCACAAGACAAACTAGGCAATAACTATAGCAATTTGGTTTTTGATAAACCCAAAGACCCCAGCTTTTGGGATAAGTATTCACTATTTGACAAAAACTGCTGGGAAAACTGGAAACTAGTGTGGAAGAAATTAGGGCTTGACCCACATCTAACACCACATACCAAGATAAGATCTAAATGGGTTCATGATCTGGATATAAAGAGTGATACTATAAGTAAATTAGAGGAATGTAATATAGTTTACCTCTCAGACCTATGGAGATGGAATAAATTTATGTCCAAAGAAGAACTGGAACTCTTAATTGAAAACCAGATAGATAACTTTGACTATATTAAGTTAAAAAGTTTTTGTACAAACAAAATCAATGCAGACAAGATTAGGAGGGAAGCAATAAATTGGGAAATCATCTTTACATTTAAGGGTTCTGATAAAGGTCTCATCTCTAAAATATATAGAGAATTGTCTCATATTTATAAAAATTCAAGCCATTCTCCAATCAATAAATGGTCAAAGGATATGAACAGACAATTTTCAGAGGATGAAATTAAAACTATTTATAGTCATAAGAAAAGGTGCTCCGAATCACTATTGATCAGAGAAATGCAAATCAAGACAACCCTGAGATACCACTTCACACCTGTCAGATTGGCTAAAATGACAGGAAAAGTTAATGATGAATGTTGGAGGGGATGTGGGAGGGCTGGGACACTGATGCATTGTTGGTGGAGCTGTGAATGGATACAGCCATTCTGGAGAACAATTTGGAGCTATGCTCAAAAAGTTATCAAACTGTGCATACCCTTTGACCCAGCAGCATTTCTATTGGGCTTATATCCCAAAGAAATCATAAAGGAAGGAAAAGGCCCCACATGTGCAAGAATGTTTGTGGCTGCCCTTTTTGTAGTGGCTAGAAACTGGAAATTGAATAGATGCCCTTCAATTGGAGAATGGCTGAATAAATTATGGTATATGAATATTATGGAATATTATTGTTCTGTAAGAAATGACCAGCAAGATGATTTCAGAGAGGCCTGGAGAGACTTACATGAACTGATGCTGAGTGAAATGAGCAGAACTAGGAGATCATTATACACGGCAACAACAGTACTATATGACGATCAATTCTGATGGACATGGCTCTCTTCAACAATGAAATGTTTCAAACCACCTCCAATTGTTCACTGAAGAAATCCATATACACCCAGAGAGAGGGATGTGAAATGTGGACCACAACATAACATTCTCATACTCCTTGATTGATGTTTGCTTACATTATGTTTCCTTTATCTGATATATCGTTTGAGTAGATAAGATTTTTCTTGCACAACAATGATAAGTTTGGAAATATGTATACATATATTCGATTTGCCAATATTTTAACATAATTAACATGTAGTGGATATCCTGCCATCTAGGGGAGGGGTGGGGAGTTGGGGGGAAAATTTGTAACAGAAAGCTATGTAAGGGTTATTGTTGAAGAATTACCCACACATATGTTATGCAAATAAAATTAAAAAAAAACCAAACTAAGTCACTTGTATGTCATGGCTTCACTTCCCTGATGTCATGGTCCTCTTCGAGAATAAAGGACAAACAACAATAAAAACAACCAAGAGCTAGATGTTTTCCAAGGCACTTTCAAAGACAAGACTGAAACAGTTCCTGCCTTCAAGGAATTTTCATTGTCTCAGGGGACTGGTCTGGGGGACACAGCAATGAACTTTTCCCAAAGTCTTTATTTAAAGAGGGCTCTCAGACTAGTCAACTTTTCATTTCCCATCAGTTGTACACCTTGCAATGGATTGCTCTGTGTCTCAGCCCTACTGAAGAGTACCTTTTCCTTATCTCTTCCCTTATCATTTGCTTTTTGTGTTTTGTCTTTCCGCATTAGAATGTAAACTCCTTTGGGGCAGGGGATAACTTTCTTTTTCACTTTAGCATTTAATAATTATGATCAATTATGTTCAATTAATAATTATGTCTAACCACATATTAACTAATATACTGCACACCCACCTGGGTTGGTTGTGAACATTGATTTGTCATAAGTAATAATGATAGCTGACTTTTATCTAATAAAGTTATAGCAGCAAGATGACACGGTGGATAGAGCTGTGGACCTGGAGTCAAAAAAAACTCATCTTCTTGAGTTCAAATCCAGCTTTGGGAACTTAGCTGTACGACCTTGGACAAGTCAGCCCTATTTGTCTCAGTTTCCTTATCTGTAAAAGGAGTTGGAAAAGGAAATGGCAAACCATTCCAAAATCTTTTCCAAGGAAACATCACAAAGGCTTATGAAAAGTCGGAGGGTACTGAAAAATGACTAAAAATCTTAAGGTTATAAGGTTATCTTAAGGTTGTTTGTATGTGACTTGGCCCCAGGTTTATGCCTATGATTCCCCTTTATTAAATATTCTAAGTTCATGAAAACTCTCTTATTTGCTCTTAAATGAAACATTTTTGAGCCTTTTTAGTAACTGCTCTCTCTTCTTCAAATTATGTATGTATATACATATATATATATGCAAGGATACATATATGCTTATGAATGTCGATATAATATATAAACATTTAACTTATTATATGTATATGTAATATATATATGTATATATATATATATGTAGCAGGGGTCATCCCATAGAATGTAAATAGGCAGAGGACTTTTTTGCCCTGCCTCTTCTTGCATATTCTGGCCCCTTGCCAAATACCATATGTAGCCAAAGACTCCAAGTTGGTCACTATGATGTTTAAAGTTGTGCTGCTATGGTAACTACAGACTGGAGAGGAAGAGTCCATTATAAAAAGAGAAACAATTTATTTTCTAGTTTTCTTCCTGTTCACTGAGATCTCCTTAGAACTTCAAGTAGGGCTGGAGATTGGAGGGAATTGATTTTTTTCTGATCTTTCTCTTCCTAGCAACAGCTATGGCTGTTATCCATATGGCAGCAAGTACATAGACTTGTCTAGTTGAGTCTGTGACTGGAATTTGAATACTTGACTGTATCTTCTGTTTTTGATTTCTTTCCCTGAGCACAGGTGATTGGTCATCTTGAGATGCACATTTCCAAGTTTGCAGGCCAATTTGTGAACCTGGGAAGTCAATGAGAGATGAAAGCCCTGGTTTAGTGGGAGATCCTCCTTGAAAATACCTTCTTTCTAGGTAATGATGACCCATCTTCATAGATGGGCCATGCATCCATGGTGGTTAGGAGGTAAGGATCTTGCATAGCTGCTTAAATCACATACATCCAAAATGAATGTAAAATAGGTGTTCATTTTATTAATCAAAAACAATATCAAGTCCATGAGACTTCATTGCAACTGGATTTATTACAAGAGAAAGGCACATGAATTAAGGAACCCAGTGGTTTGGTTTTTAATTTATAGGAGAGAGTGAAGTCATAGAGGAAAGGAAAAGGACTGATCACCTCCTGAAGGGGAAGAGAAATCATGAATAATTAAAATGGCAAAAGCAGCATTCTTTTTCCTTGGGAAATGCTAGAGCCCAAGATATGATGGTCTGGTTTACAAGAGTTGCAGCTGGAGAAACAGTTTCTTAGTATGGTGCAGACTGATCTGATTGATGCCCATCTTGACTCCCAAGGACACACAGGGACCCATTAACAAATTTCTCAAGAGTCTTTACTTCCTGGGAGTATATAAAAGAAGTTGTGGGTTACATGTATTTCTATAAGTCCTTTGAGTGCTTCATGCCCTTATGGGCTCCTGTAAGATGATTGTATCTTTGAATGATGGGAATTATAGGAGTGGCAAGTTATATTTCCTATTTTAAGTCTTTTGTGCTTTAAGCATTTCCTTTGTGATGGAAGAAATAAATAGCAGCAGACCTTTACATGGTATCTACTGCTTTCTATATTAAACATTATTCCAGCAGAGACATTTGCTAATTCTTCTTGGTGATATCTTAAGTATGAGTAATACTGTGTTTTAAACATTTCTCCCAGAGTTCTACCCTGAGGTGGGAGCATTTTAGAAGCCTGAGAATATTAAAATTATTTGAGCTTTTATATTAGAGTTCACACTCCTCTAGGAAAAACAATAATAACAACAAAAAATCAAACCTGGTTAGTGTGAATTCAGAGTACGACCCTTGGACCTGTTCTGTTAATATCTAGAGCAGAACTTTGTATATAGTAAATGTTTAGCAACCCTCATTTTCAGATGAGGTGACTGAGACTCGGGGAGTTTAAGTAATTTGAGCAAAGCTAGTAAGTTGAAGAGATATTCACGTTTAAATCTCTCTTAAATACATGTCCAGCCGTCTTTATATCATATTAACTGTGTGACAATGAGCAAATCACTTATCTTCCCTGATGAGACATTTTAACCTGAAAATATATAGTATGAACTTGGAAATCAATGCTTTAAAAATAAGGATGATTTTCCTGGCATTCTACCAATCTTCAGTACCATTGAAACTAAACTAAAACAAACAAACATTAATAATACATGCAGTAGGAATGGCACTATACTGAACATCATTTGTCAGGATACTACTGTGAAGAGATGCCTAACTTCATAAGAGTAGGCCAAGTCACATTAACCTTTTAAAAATATATGTATATCCATAATATTTAATAATCAATCAAAAAATTATAGTATTGGGGCAGCTAGGTGGCGCAGTGAATAGAGCACCAGCCCTGGAGTCAGGAGGACCTGAGTTCAAATTTCAGACTCTTAACACTTCCTAGCTGTGTGACCCTGGGCAAGTCACTTAACCTCAATTGCCTCAGCAAAAAAGCAAAAAAAAAAGAAATTATAGCATTGTTTGTAATTCTTCCTTACAAACTACCAACAAAATGCATCTGCTTTCAGTTTCTAAATGTAAAAGAAGCAGCTCTTGACTAACATGTATATGGTCTTACTTTGGTGAAGCCATTATTCTGGATTCTTGGACTTGTGTTTATCTTTAGATCCAAAGCAATCATCTTTTGTACATATTTTTTATTGTTGTAAATATTAAAAAGTTTTATTGTGTCTTTTGGTTTTTTTGTCATTTTCAATTTTGCATACTTCAGAGTCTTGAACCATCCCTTCTAATACCAAAATATAGGTAAAATGAACAAATATGATGATCATATCTGACAGTAATTGATGCTATTTGCCCTCTTTGTCCTCCACATGTTGAATGAAAAAATAATGCTTATTTCATTGAGACCAAAATGGGTCATTACAGTTATTAAAAATTTAGCTTCTTTTCATCATTTTTCAATTTATATTGTTATAGTTATTGCAGGTATATTTCTTTGTTTTATGATCTTTGTATCAATTCACTCAAGTTTTTCAATGTTTTACTGAACTCAATTCCATTATTTCTAACTCTATGATAATATTCATTTAATAAATTCACATACCACTGTTTGCTCAGTTATTCCTCAATCAAGAGAATCCATTTTCACCCTCTTATTCTTACCACAAAAAGTATATCTATGAATATGTTGGTATGAAGAGTTGCCCCTTTCATTGTTGAAAATTTTAGTGTTTCTTCCATGTTTAGTAGTGATACATTGGAAAGTATTATGGAAAAAAATCAGGTGAAAAGTTAGATTTAAAACTTTTTAATGCCCACCCAGAGATTTTTGTCTGTTTATGAAAATTGAGTTAAAATATGCATCTTTGCTAAAGGGAATTTTGCTACAGAGAACATTGTTATACTTTTATAAATGAGTTGCAAATAGATACTTTTATTTGGGAAGGCAATGTGCTCAATGAAATATTAAAGACCCAACTTTAGGAATACTTTCTCTTGCTGTGCTTGTTGAGAGCTGGGTGCTTTGTGACAGTGACATTTTTGGGTTCAAAAAGGAGAGGAGTCCCCATTTGTTTCTGTGACTCTGGGTTAATGAGGGCCTCCTAGCACATTGTTTCTACCACCTACAATATCTGAAAATACATCCTGTTGTTCCAGGTTGGAGGCTATCATACAGCACATTGCAGAGCTGAAGCTGAAATACAATCATGAATATTTATTTGCCATTTTGGAAAGTGGTTTTTTGTTTTTGCTGAAGCTGAGATGGAAAGGAAATAGTGACCATCTCTTTTAGTGAAAGGTTTGGGAGGATCCATCTTGTCCAATTCCTTGGTAGCTAATGGGATTTGGGATTGGATTCCTTTTCCACCCTATTCACATAGCATCTTGCAGGCTAATAATGCAAGATTAAATGGAGGTCAAAGGGCCATTAAGTGAGTGTCCATTAGACAATGGTGTTGAAAAATTGGGTAGACCACTTTCTTGCAACATATGCCACAGGTATCATCTGTGGGCCTGGATTTTCATTTCACTGTTTACAGCAGTCTGAAATTAAACTTGTTTTGATATTAACAATTCTTGTTTGTACAGTGGTCCTACTAATTAAACTAAAATGTCACTCCATCCATGTACCATCATGTTATCTTATTTCCTTATTGAAAGGTCTATCCCATAGGAAATGTCCTACTTTCAATAAACTTTTCCTTTTACTTTGGAAGAAACTTAGTTTTTGGAATGCTTTACCTAAAAAGTAAGACAATTAAAATTATTTATACATGGCCATGCCAGGTAATGAGATGATTAAAACATTTTTAATGGCATCACTTTTTCCAATTGTTTGACTTGATAGAGCAATAAATATTTATGATTTTAATTATTGTTTTGGACTCTGAATAAAGTCTGTTTTGTAGACATCAGCAGGGAGCATGACAGAATTGATGTTAGATGAACACTGACTCCTTGATTCATTATTTCAATTATTAATATATTAATGATGGTAGGAATAACTTTGAAATACTTTTAAAATGCTGTAATACTATGATTACATAGTGTTTAAACTTGATCTTTGAGAGCATAAGGTATGAATCATTGTAAAGCTGAACTATCATTGCAAAGTAATGACTTACTAGAATCCCAGAATCTCAAAATTAGAACAGACTTTAGAAATCACATGCATGTAATTCAACAACAACAACAACAACACAACTTCTGCATTGGTTGAAATGATTTTGTTGTTTTATTATAAAGGGGGTAGATCATGATTACTCTGGCTATTCAGTTTTGGTTGGCCATATGAAAACAGAAGATGATCACCCCCTAAAATGAGAAGTCAAAGTATTGTGAATGTGAATTCATTTTGTCTTGACTTATCTGATTTCCCTTTTATTCTGTGCTTGCCCCCTTCTTTGCCCTTTGTATATTCAAATCCCATCTATTCTTTTTTTAGTACCTTAACTCTCAAGATGCCCATAATCCCTGGTGCAGTAGAAAGAGCAATGGACATAAAGTCCGAGGGATTAAATTCAAATCTCATCTCTGATACTTACAATCTAGGCAATTCACTTAAGCCTATTGAGTCCTCATCTATAAAATGAAGATCATAATTCTTGCCCTATTTACTCCATAGGATTGTTGTGAAGAAAGTTTTTTTTTTATAAATTATAAAGCTTATTCATAAAAACGAGCAATTATTATTACTCCTTGAGCTCTTCCCTTCCCTGATCTCCTATTGCTATACCAGATAACTTAGTCTTCATTATATAGTCCCTTGGTCTTTTTTTTCCCCTATTGGTATATGCGTAGTAGTTAAATTTGTCTCCTAACTGGATTGTAAGCTCCTTGAGGGAAGACACCTTTTGTTTTCCCCACTATGTCAATGAGGTACTAGGCACATGGGAGGCACTCTCAATAACTGCTTATTGTTTGACTGATCTGTTTAGGCCCAATACGCTTAAAGTGTTCCAGAAATCCAATTTTAAATTTGGCTACATATAGATGTTAGGTATTAGAACTTTAGCTTCTAGGGAAAAAATCTGCTAAGCAGTTAAACCCTCAGCTGGCAGGGGGAATCACATCCTTGTTTTCATAGGCCTTTTTCTTCCGTGGCACTTTACCAAAAATGTTGCTCTGAGCACTAATGCTTAGACATTGGTCTAAGTATCTCTTAAGTGAAATCACCAGTCTATTGGATTGTGATAAAGCCTAGTTTTCAGGGTCATAGCTCGGAGGCATCACCTGCGAGACTCCCAATGCAGCTGTTTTTGTTAAGATGGAAGAGTCGAGGTGACAGGCAATCACACTAAAATGGAGACTTGTTATGGGAGAAGGAGTGGAGCAGCTTGCATTTGTGATCCTGCCTAAAATACTGAACTCTAATCCAAATGAGATTTCCTACTTTGTTTTTTAAAGTTTAATTGATGCCTTTTGTTTTTATATAGTTGTTTCTTCTAAACGTCCCCTTTCCCCCCTGAACACCTTTAAGAAATAAAGACAATTAAACAAAACCAGAGGATACATTCATCATGTCTGCTTGTGTGCTTAGCTCAGTGCCTGGCACATAGTTAGACCTTAATAAGCGTTTATTGATTGATGATTGGTAGTTGATTGATTGATTGTGTAAATCCTATCTTATACCCCTCCTTCACCTCTCACATACACACCTTGTCCTCTCTCCTGAGATGAAGGAAGCATAGTTCATCATCAATTTTCCTGGGCAGAGGTTGGTCTTTATAACTAATTGGAGTTCAATTGTCTTTTACTTCTTAAATGCACACCCACACATCTCCCTGTCTCTGGGTTTTTTTTATGGATGGAACTGTATTTTCATTGGAATAGGAAATTCTTGATGAGAAAATCCCTCTATTTATGCAGATCCATATTTGCTCTGCAACTTATAGTCTTGGTGAGTCACCTGAGAGCATTAATAAGTTAAATCACTTGCCCAGAGTCACAAAGGAAGTATATGTCACAGGCCTGGCTTGAACCATGGTTTTCTTGGCTGAAGCTACACCAAGCTGCCTCTCTTGAGTATATAATATTTACAAATAATAAAAATACATATAATTTATGCCCACATATAATATATTGATATATTTAATATGTATATACTTTTTTTTTGCTAAGGCAATTGGGGTTAAGTGACTTGCCCAGGGTCACACAGCTAGGGAATGTTAAGTATCTGAGACCAAATTTGAACTCAGGTCTTCCTGACTTCAGGGCTGGTGCTCTATCCACTGTGCCACCTACCTGCCCCATACCTAATTTTTAAACAAAAGTTATATTAACAATATAAATAATTTGTATCTGTGCTTATGCATGAGAGGCAGTATGTATCATGCATGAGAGGCAGTATGTATCATGATAGAGAGAAAGCCTTGGAGTCTTCCTGCTTTTGACCCCACTGGTATATGACCCTGAACAAGTAACTTAACTTTTTGGTACTCCCAGACAATTTCCTAAAATAACAGTTGTAGATCTGCATTGGTAAAAGGAGTTTTGTCACCAAGAAACTAGAAAAAAATCTTAGATCAAGAAAAAAAAAATCAAATATTTAGGCTACAAGGATCCATGATTTTATCCAGTGGTGACTTCCTCTTTGGAAGTAGAGAACCTCAGTCCTACTCCCTATGCCTTAGTAAATAGCCTTATTGAGTTGCCATGATTGAAGTAATCCATCAATTAATAGCTAAACTTGGAGACAAGCTTCTTTGAATTTAGATAGGCTAGTCCTTGGATGACTGTTAAATAGTTTGCTAATGGATCTGTACTCAAAATTTTTCCTATTTGGTAAGACCTGCAAGGGGGAACTTTCCATTGGCATTGCCCTGGAGAATCCTAACTCACTTTAAGGCTAGAGGCTTCGGAGGAAGACTTTACATATTTTATATACATTGATCAAGAAAAATCTACAAATTTTAGAGATACATATGTAGACAGATATTATATTTATGGGTATGTCCATATGTGTATATTTATGTATATTTATAATCTGTATACATGCATACATATAATACAAATCATTTACCTTTCAAGTATGCTTGATTGTTGATATGGACATTTTCTTAGCTTCTTGGACCCATGTAGAAAAAAGTGCCAGAGTGATTTGAGGTTCCCTTTTCTCAAAGGATAAGGTATATATAAAAGTTGGAATTTCTGATTCCAGCTCTGCTTCTGACTCATTATGCAATGTTGAGAAAGTCAGTTAATTTTTTAATGTGCTTCAATTTCCCATACAAAAAAATAAAATTAATAACAGAACTAATAATTTTGATTATAATCTGTGTGTTGATAGTAAGGTATTATATAAACAAATATATGTATAAATGTATACACATGCATATGTATATATGTATATATATGTATAAAAGAATGTCAAGGACAGGAAAGTATCTATGAGGTTGCAGAAAACTCAGTGAAACTGCTTTTTCATTTATACTTGCTTGTAAATGATCTCAAACTATTTGTTTTTAAACCTTTAAAAGAAGGGTTTTTTTCAATTTTTAAAAGAAATTGATCACTCTGGAGATACATAGGTAGTCCCCCACTTGATATATGTGTGTGTATATATATATATATATATATATATATATGTGGATGTGCATGCATATATGCATATGTACTCATATGAGAATCATAGAATCAAAGAACTAGAAAGAACCTTAGAAATCAAATGATTGATCAATAATAAGCCCTTCACTTTACAGGTGAAGAAACTGAGAAGAGACGGATTTGATAAATTCCAAAAGTCACACAACAAATTAGTGGCAAAAGCTAAAGTACTAATGGACCTTTCTACTATACTATTTAGTTTAGTCAACTAGTGTTTATTAAGAATATACTATGTGATATATATGTATGTATATAATGTGTGTATGTGTGTTTGTGTGTGTGTATCCCTTAAAAATGGCCACAACCAGTGAGGTAATATTGAACTATCCAAACACACTATACACAATAGAAATTCAATTTCAAATACAGTCATTTTTTTTCTTTTCCATGCATATGAAAACATTCTTATTTATTGATGTTAAGTTCATAATAAAAAAGAAAAGAAATGAAAAGTGAATGATTTGAGAAAATGGACTTTTATCATTTTTTAGTGGAGATGGGGGACTTTAGGTATGAACTATTGTATATATTTTCAGTCACACTTAATGTATTGGTTGGTTTTGCTGAACTGAGTTTTTTTTCTCTTTCCTTTTTATTCTTTGTTACAAAGGATGGCTTGCTTAGGAGGGGACAGGGGAGGAAAATATTCATATATAAAATGTGATATGAAAATAAAATACATAAAATGATTTTTTTGAAAATGGCATAAAGACTCCGTTAGCCTCCCTTAGTTGCTAAACAAAAAAAAATTTAGGGAAGACCTAAATCTGAATCATCTTGTCAGAATAAGACCATCATTAATGATTTAAATCCCTTCCTTACCAAGAGAATTTGAATTTCAACTAGTCACCAATTTTTCAGTAATCTTTCCTCCTTTTGGCCCCTGGCCCATTAAGATCCAAATTCCTTCTCCCAATGCTCCATTCTTCTAGAAACAGGTAACTCCATATTAAACTCATGACCAGGGTACTCCATTTCCTATGAGGCCCCAGAAAGTTGCGTTCATCTTTACCTTGATGCAACTGACCTATTCTTTAATCCTCCCTGACTACCTTTCATGTAGTATGTCCCTCAAAGCTGCATTTCTTGACTTTCTTATGTGTTTCATGTCTTCTTGTACTGGACCTTGATATAGAGAATCTTCCTAAGCCTACATTATAGGGCAATTAGGTAGTACAATCAAAAGAGATTCAGGCTGGAGTCAAGAAGACTCATCTTACTGAATTCAAATATGTCCCCAGACACTTACTATCTGTATGAGTCAGTTAACCTTATTTGCAAGTTATTTAGGTTTGCCTCACTTTTCTCATTTGTAAAATGAATTGGACAAGGAAATGACAAATCACTCAGTATCTTTCACAAGAAAACCCCCCAAAGGGTAATGAAGCGTTAGATAAGTCTGAAAAAAAATACTGAACAACAACAACAAAGTTTATTATTGTTGTTTAGTCTTTTCAGTTGATTTTAGATCAAATGGCCATGTGGGAATTAGGTGGAAATCAAAACTACCCTTTCTTCTCTAGCTATAATAAAAACTTGTGTTTTCCTTCTCTTTACCCACAAGATGCAAAAAAAAAAAAATCTTCCTCTCATCTTACTTCATACTTGGTTTCTCTTATATTCTTTTCCTATTCTGGATGATAGTTATTATATACTTTCTTGTAAAGTTGTAGGATAATTGGGAACACTAATAAATATCCCTTATACTTCTTATTTGTATCTATGTTCTTGCTAGACTTGTAAGTGTCAGAAAGGCAGGAACGTTATTATTTTCCCCACAATTTTTGCCATTATGTTCTGTATATAGGAGACACTAGATAAATGTACATTTTGTGAATACATGAATGGGAATATTCTCCAACTTCTAACCACTCTATGATTCTCACTTCATTCTAGTTTCCTGAAAGATTAGTGGCTGGTTTAGCTGTATGGATGAAGGAGGGGAGGGAGAAAGGATGGGATAGACCCCATCCATGCTGCTCACTAAAATCTATCAGAAACCTAAGTCCCAATGCCTTATTCTAGTTTTCATACTTCCCTTTATCATTCTATTATCAATTAAAAATGTGTTCTAAATTAAAGAATAATAATATTAATAATTACAGATGATGTTTGTATAACACTTCAAGGTCTAAAAAGTGATTAATGTATAATATCTCTCTCGAACTTCTCAAACAATCCAGGGAAAAAGATATTTGAAGTATTATTCACTGTCTACCTCACTTCCTATCATCAGTTCCAAACCATGCTGCCTTTACTCCATTGTTATGCCTGCTTTTCCCCAACAGGAACTTTAAAGTCCACCCCTAGAACCAATGGGGTCTGATAGATGAGCTTTCACCTAATATTGTGCAGAACCAATTTATTTCACTTCCTGGCCACCATTTTGAAGCTATACTTATATTTTAATGCATTTGTCCCCCTTTAGGCTCTTCTTTATGTATTGTCTTCCCCAAGTAGAATGTAAGAGCCTTGAGGGCAGGGGCAATCATGATTATATTTGTTACCCCAGCTTTTAGCACAGTGCCTGACATAGGAAACACATAACAAAATGTTTTATATTTCTGTTTATAGATTAGGAGGCTGAGTTTCAATGAGTTCAAGTATCTTGCCCATGGTCACATAGTAGGTAAGTCCAATCAATTCAATCAACATTTATTGAATACCTACTATGTGCCAAGTGCTATGCTAAGCTAATGGCAAAAGAGGGATTTGAAAAGTATAAGGTTCTTTTTTCCACATCACAAAATAGACCTTTGGAGGCTTTTCTTTAGGAGCTAGCCATCTTTTACAACATTGTTTCTATAGGGAAGTACATTTTGAATTCCAAATAAACAAATTACTATTTAATAAATGAAGTATGTATTAAGTGCCTACTATGTGCAACAAGAGGAGGCACAATAGTATAAAAGATAGAGAGCTGGCTTCTGAACCAGGAAGAGGACCTGGCTACAAGTCTTGTCTCTGAAACATGGCAGCTGGGCAACCCTGGGAAAGTCATTTATCCTCTTGGTATTCTTGGAACTCTTCAAGCCTATGAAATATAGAGATGTCAATTTGTATTTGTAAAGAGTTTTTTTTCTTATGTGGGAGTTCCCTGTATTCATGAAATCTCAGATCTAATCTCTACTACTTATGTACTGTGAACTGCCTTCTCTAGTAAGGACTCAAAGATAAGAATGAAAGTCCCTACTCTTTTGGAACTTATGCAATACTGTCTTTTTTATTTTTTAAATTAAACTGTGCTTTTTTTACACTTGCATGTAAATACAAGTTTCAACATTTTTTAAATAAGATTTTGGAAGTCCAAATTTTTATTTCATTCCCTTGCTCCCTTCTCAAGATAGCAAGAAATTTGTTATTATTATTATATATGTGCAATAATATAAAATATATCTTTACATTTGTAATGTTATAAAAGAAGAAACAGATATGTAACTGTTTACCCTGGCTACCACTGCCTGAAAGACAGGTATGTTAAATTTTATTCCTCTTCCAGGTTCTCTGCTACCACTAAAGGAGATAGAGAGGGTATATAGGCTTTCTGCCAATGGCTCAAACCCCAACTAATGATATTTTCTCAAATATAGGGAGGTGTGTCCATTGCATTTCAGTTCCATTTAGCTACTAACAGTTGGATTAGGTTTTACAGTGAAATATTTACCTCAGTGGTCTAGTCACAATTATGCACACTTACTCCCCCAACTCATGGGACCATATTACCTTCTACACCAAACCTTTTTAAGTTGGGGGTCATGTAACTGAATGTGGGGGTTGGAAAAATTTGACAACAATAAAATGTATCGAATATTATGCCAAGATTTAATTATTTATGTAAAAATAAGCAAGCACATTCATTGCATTAATATGTAAATTTGCTTTTTAATAAAAGGTAAAATTTTATGCATACCAAAGAATTATTTTAAATAAATTTCTTTATGATTTATTGTCAGTGATTGTTTGATTTGTATATCTATTTTATATACTTCCAGGATTGTGTAAAAATTTATCAGAAAAAAAAGGAGTTATGAATAGAAAAAGTTTCTGAAACCTTATTCAGTCTTTGGAGAGGAGGGGACTGCATTCATGGCTTAGCCCCAAATTCCAAATCCAAAGACCCCCCCTGGACTTGGATCTCAGACATGCTGGCTTCTCAGGACTTCCTTGCCCTGTTACCTGCACCATCATCCGCTGGAATACTGGCTCTAAGATCTCTATGGCTTGAATTACCTGTACTTATAGAAAATGTTACTAGTTTCCAAACTGATGACAAAAAGGGACATTAAACAGAAACACCTCCAGACCCATTTTTTAGAACTTGGGCAAAAGGAAGGAGAAAGTCTCCCCCC
Source organism: Myrmecobius fasciatus (assembly GCA_023553655.1). Classification (NCBI taxonomy): domain Eukaryota; kingdom Metazoa; phylum Chordata; class Mammalia; order Dasyuromorphia; family Myrmecobiidae; genus Myrmecobius; species Myrmecobius fasciatus. The sequence continues at coordinate 10,469 of JAJPUD010016007.1, read as the reverse complement.
CCAATCCAGCTCAGTTTGTGGTGCTTGTGCTGTATGTGAACCATCTGTAATCTTCACTCTCGGTGCATCAGAAAAAACTGTGTTCTTTTGTTTTTGAAGAGAACCAGTGATATCATGGGGATGAAATCTTGACTTCCAAGTGAACTGGATTTCAGTGAAGCAGAGTTGCTGAAAGCTGTCAGTCTCTCTTTTCTAGGGTCATCTGTGTCCAGTGTCAAGACAAAAGTCAAGACAGTTGATGATAGTCTGGGATGTAGTGGGTAACCCTCTTGTCTTTATTGTCTGACTTAGCACTAGGCACTCCACAGTTCCTGCTTCTGCTGCCTTTGTGGCTCTTGGAACAAATGCTTCACATCTGCTCATTCTGCCAGGGGAAATCTTTACACGCTCGGATAGACAAACCTCTAACTCACCGAGTTTGAAGCCTGTTAGTTACCCTCGTGTGGCTGTAGCTGCTACACATACTACAGTTCCATGGACCAAGATTAAATATACGGGAAGGAGAGTGAGACTTTCAGTTCGCTAGTTTTAAAGATGCAGTCTGTTCCAGAAACATAATTAATTGAAGGATTCTTCCTTGAATGGAAGTAGTTTTATCCATGAAATAGGAGAGAGCAGAATGGGGCTACCTCCTTGTTAAACAGTCTAAAAATGCTTTAAGCATGTTCCAAATTCCCCATTACACATATTGTACAGTTTTGTAAACTGTGTTATCGTTATTTATTTAGGTCTTATTTCCCCTCATAAGTTGTAAGATTCTTGAGAGTCATATCTGCGTTTTGTTTTTGTTTTGGATCTACTAGTGCTTAGCATAGTACCTTGTGCATAACAAGTGCTCAGAAAATGTTTGCTCAATCAAATAGAACCCCACTTTTGGAGCACAACCTGTTAGCAAGTTTGGGAAACAGTTTTTCAGCTCTTAAAAGATGACTTCATGGTCTGTGGTTAATAATCTATTTGCTAGTTTTTATACAGAGGCCAAAAGGACATCTGAAATGCATATACTTTGATTGTTTATTAATAATACACCATTCTCTCTGTCTGTTATAATATGTTTTGCATTCCAGGATCATTTTTGAGGAGACAGCAAACTTGATTCAATGACCAAACTACATTTTGTAAAGTGCTTTTAGCATCTTGAATGAACTCTCATAGATGTTATAATTATACACAGGTATCATGGTTACTACTCCAATTTTACTCGTGGAAAAAGAGAAGTCAAGGAGATGAAAAAACTATGCTTTGTAAAACAAGTGATTCAGTGACTGAACTGGGAAGAAAAAACCAGCTTCTGATCCAGATTTTTAGTCCGTCCAGCCTTCTTGCATTCCAAACAAGCTAAGTCACTTATAAATATGAAAGGACACAAGTCTCTCCTCGTTTGATGGATGAGAAGCATGCATTAGCCAGAATATAAGCTTCGCATGTTCTCAAAAACCGAGGATTAGCTTCATATTGCCAGACATGATAGCCCCTATCTTGTTTGAGAGTTATTCCATGGGTGAATAGATCATCAATCAACAAGGGGAAGGAGGGGAGGGCAACATCAGTTCATTCTGTGAAAACTCAAGGCAGTTGTACCAAAATGAGCACATCTGGAAATCCTATGCAGGGTAGCATCATGATGAGTGTTTAAACATAATCTGTGTGTAAATGAAGTCAGCTGGGGAGGGTCTGCCTTTTAGCTTTTGCTGCCCCAACCTCTGGAACCACTGGGGTGTTTTCTGCTAAGTTGTATCATCTGCAAGAGACTAACAGGAGCCAGAACCGCAGAGTCTGGGAACTGATGATTTTATATGGGACATAGATGCGCTACATACCATAAAATTGTACAGAATAGACAAAGCCGTTGGATAACTCAACAACTTTCAGCACTGCCAGTTGTTAGTTGCTATGGTCCTCCTAGTTCAAGGTGATGTGTGTGTGTAAGAGACACATGCTGACTTTTAGAATACATTTTTCAGTGTATTTTTCTCTCTTTTACAGTTTTTCTTTCAATTCCTTCCCTGATGTAGCTGTGACCTTCAGGGCACCAGGCTCGATGGTTGATAGTCCAGTTTCTGGACTTCAAGGATCTGTGATTTCATCAATGTGAGGACTCTATCAGGACAGAATGCAACTTCTTCCATGCTTTATTAGGCTATCTTCATTAGTTTTTGAGTCTGAAAACATCAATAACCAGGTAACTAAGTGGCTGGTGATAAGTTTCATTGAATATAAGCTGGTCCTTGGAGAACAGACTTATAATCTGTGTCTGGGCCCATACTCAAAGTCTGTTTAGAGTCAGAATTCAATTCAACAAACATTCATTAGTTGCACTTCTTGGCAGAGAATTAATGGACTAAAAATTCAGAATGATATATGTATTCTTAGATATGGCCAGTATGTTGATTTGTTTTACTGGATTATAAATATTTGTTAAAAGTGAGGATTTCTACTGGGAGGGGAAAAAAGTAGTAAATTAGGGGAAAGTGATAGATGCAAAGAAGAGCATCAATAAACATTTTAAAATGCATGAAGCAAAGAGTTACAGAAGTGGACACAAATAGAGCAGTTTTGTTACTATTTACTTAAATTATTTGAAGGTACAATATGTATATATCCATATACTTCTTAATGAAGAAACTTATTCTTTCAATATTGAAATGTTTATATGTGTTTGTTTTTGCCAAGTTCATGATGGAAAAAAATACTTATTAAGGTCCTAATACGTTCCATGCACTATGCCAGGGATACAAAAATGAAAACTGAAAAGCTCTTCCATGAAGGAACTTACATTCTATTTGATGTGTGTGTTTGTACGTGTGTGTGTGTGTGTGTGTAACATCTACACAAATAGGTAAAAGCTCAGCTAACTCTGGGACATACATAATTCTGGGCATGGTCAAAATGGAAATTTGTTTTGTTTGGGTATGCAAATTTGTTACAAGTTTTTTTTCTTTTATAGAATAGTTTTGTATGTTAGAGCATTGGAAGAAAAATTGTAAAGGGGTTACTGATAGGGCTGTCAAAAAAAGTAAAGAACAGAAAAGAAAAGGGAGAAATGTCCTCGGGGGCACAGAAACATTTTTAAAAAACACATAGAAGAAAATGGAAGGCCAGAAAGAAACACACAAAAAACAGAACAGTTTTGAAAGTTACATTATGTAAGTATATGTTTAAAAGAAAAAATATATTCTCTATAAAAAGATCCTTATTTTAAAATCTATTTTGCATGTGGAAATGTACATTTTATTTAGTATTAGTTTCAGAATAAAAGACACTCAGGGAAATTACAGACTCTAGTTTTGTATAGATCTTCAGAGTTGGGTATAATAGAAGCCAGCATGCCCCCTACAAACATTTGAGATAATAACTCATTAGATTGCCTTTGATTTCATTCCACATACAAGGTATAAAAAAATGCAGCAATACACAAATAAATGTAGAAAAATGATAAAGGGTCTCACAATAGTCTGTAAATAATCAGAAGTCTTCCTCCTTTTCTCTTGAATTTCACTTTCCTACAAGGTCCTTCCTACACAGTTCCACCTGTACTTAAGTTTAACTTAGAAGTTAAACTCCACACAGAAGGGAAACACACTTGAAACTGTTAGATTCTTAGTCTTCCCCCTCCCCTTTGCCTTTATATTATTTAAATGATTTACTCTAATGACTATCAAGTTCAGTTTCTTTGCTTCTCTATGATAGTTTTGATCCTTTGCTCCTGTTTTGCCCAGCACCAGCAATCTTAGGGATGATCATCTTCTCTCCCTAACAGACATGATACTGAAGAAATTCCCTTTCTCTGATTAAATGACTAGATCTTTGAACTCTTGATATTGGTACCAAGGCTAATACTTCTTGGGAAATCTTTTTTCTTAGGCTAAAAAGCTAAATGCTGGAATCATTCAGCTTAGCAAGCCTTCCATCCCCCTCTCCTAAAGGAGGAGAAGGGCAAAGGAATTTTAGGAATTCTTTGAGGTCAAATGGGAATGCATAAGCCTGCCCTCCTTGTATGTTTCTGCCAGTCATTCACAAATGGCTCATTTGTGATGGTGGTGAGGGATTCCCTCCCTTCACCCGTTTCACTCTCAGGAACTCTCTAAAGGAGAAGCAGAAGAGAAAAAAGGTGACAAGTAATCTAAGAGAAGTCTAGACAAATAGAGAAGAGTAGCTTCTCATACAAGAATGCATCCCCTCAATCATTCAAGTATCTTAAAAATGATAATATGTGTAAAGCACTTTAAGACTCTCCCTGGCACATTGTAGGTACTATATCAATGCTAACTGTTACTGTTGTTGTGGGAAGGTGGTTTTTATCTTGGTGGCAATTCCACTTATTGAAATTTTCCTTCTAAGAGGCTACCTACTTACCACAGCATCCATAACTTCAATAGGGAGATGTAGTCTAAAATGAGATTCGCCTTCTGTTAAGCTCATTAAATAGATCAGGGTGCCTTTTTTTTAAACATTCTATACTAACACAAAGACATTTCAAGAAGGAGAGCACATTGACACTTGAAGAATCATGAAAAAGTATTATATAGAAGATAAACCCTGAGTTGTGTTTTAAAGGAATCTAGGGAGTATAAGAAAGCAGAGGTGAGAAAAGAACACATTTTACATATAAGGGACACACTATGCAAAGAAATGTTGGCAGGAATATGATGTTATATATAAGCTTGTAAACATATATGAACTGGAATGAAGAGTACAGGAAAGGGAGCAATATTAAATTAGACTGAAAAGTAGATGGGAGCCGTATTTTGATAGTCTTTATATGTTAAGCTGGGAATTTTATATGTTGTTTTAATATGGCACAGCTTTTGAAAACACAGAATCATCCCCTAGGGTTATGAGACATCAGAGTAGGGCTTGGTCACAGTTTAATTGTTATGCTCCCTACCCAAATGATTATCGGTACCTATAAATAAATCCATGGCTCCAAGAACTGATAAAAGTGCACCCAGGAGACTCAGGGCAGAAAGATCCTCATTTGTAGTGGTGAAGCAGACATGTTGATCTATGTATTGGAATGCTGGTCCATAATGAACAATAAAGAGCAGAAGCCTGTAAGGCAATGGAAATAATGATCTGAAGAATTTTCCAGCATGGCCATATGATAAATGAAGAGTGCCATAGGAGGTCAGGGGTGGCAGATGTACTGGAGACAGTTTATCGCATGAAGAAACACTGGGCAGATAATGTAGCAAGGATGATGGACCTTTCAACTCACAGACTAGATCCCAGAGGACTATAAATGGTTGAGCAGAAGGGTGATAACTCAGTGGAATGAACCAGTGATCCGATTATTCAAAGAGAAATGGAATTGGGGAGCCCAAGTTCATCACTTTCTGATGTTCCATGGATCTGAACTTGCTTTGTGTCGAGTGGCAAAACATAGGAACAAAATTAAATGGGATAAAGAATTGCAATTGGATGTTCATAGGGGCAATTACTGGGGTTTACTTAATTTACCTTATTGTTCAATGAAGTAAGCCCCTTGAGAATAGGGACTATTTTTTGCCTTTTTTCTATCTCCAGTACTTAGCCTAGCACCTAGCACCTAGTTGGTGCTTAGATTTTGGCTTTTATTGATCATAGAAGCTCTGAACATTATTACTTTTATTTTGATTTTTCTCAGGTTTGAAAGGCCTTTTTGTTGATGTTTAGCTCATATTTGATGCAAGTTGGTAGATTTACTTTTGTGTAAATCAATTAAATATGATTCATTGTGCCCACAATGAACCTTCCACACCCCAACTTTTCTTCCACCAGTAAGCAGAGTTTTGGCTCTGTGGTTTTTATGTCCACCAGCCCTCCTTTTTGCATAGATTTCTTGGTACCCAGTCCTTCCTGTAAAAGAAGGCATAGGCTTTACCTATGCTCTCTCAAAATGTAACTCAATCCTTTTGGAGAGAGAGGCAGAGAATGGTTTAGTCTTAAGTTATGAAAAAACATGTAGATGTCTTAAGTAATAAACTTCATAATTGACCTGGTTTCATATTTGATCATATAGAGGATCTTCCTATATGTGTAGATGTAGGTCAAATCCATCTTAGTCCTTATTTTCTCTTGACTGACTAAAACCTTTTTGTCCATTTGTGTCTCAGATTCACTTGACCCATTATCAGTTGGGCAGAATGTTAGCTAAATCTCCAGATTTCTAGTGAAAAAGGTACAAGAGATATGGTTTAGCAAACCTGCTAAGTGTTTTAGGTCTTTTAGATTCTAATTCTCCAACCTAACTGCAGGTATGAGATACCAGTTAGTCTAGCCTGCCTCAGGTAGAAAGCTGCATCAAGAAACTCTTTAATGTTAGATTTTAAAAATAAAATGCACATATTTTAATGCCAGAAATTCTATTTTTATGGCATATATTCATTTACTTGTGATCAATTCCATTCAATATTTATTAAAAATCAATTGTATATGCAAAGAACCATAAAAGGAATAGAGTTTTCCTTTATCTTGAATGGAGTTTGCAGTCTATTAAGCAGATGACAATAAAACAAATAATTATAAGATGAAGCATTGAATGATAAGCTCATTAGGGTGTAAAATGTGCTTTGTTAGGTTGGAGCAGGAAGATGCTGCAGTATTAAGTAGAGGCTCAAATATAAGTACAATAATAATTCACACATAAATGATTTTGAAGTTTGCAGAGTGCTTTACATTCACTACTTTGTTCAGCATTCCCAATGACCCTTTCAGGTGGGTACTATTGTTATCCCCCATTTTATAGATGACAGAGCTAAGGCTTGGAGAAATTAAATGACTTGCTCATTCTCATACAACTAATAAATGTTTATGGCAGGATTGAAACCCACGTCTTCTTCCTGGGATGCTCTACTCTTCCTACTATTCTGACAGTATCCCACAAGAAATGACATTTTAAAACATGGTGGGAATTCAATTTTGAAATCCTATTAAGTACACATAAATTCTCTGCCTCAGTTTTTCTGTATGGTAGCACAGCTTCTACCCAGGTTATTTGATTCTTTTGAGGGGTGCAAGATTTAATTAGTCAACTAACATTTATTAAGTGATTATTATAATGCCAGACACTGAACTTAGAACTAGGGAAGCAAAGAAGGGCAAAAAATACCCCCCACAGTCCTGCCCTCAGGGAGTTCACAATCTAATAGTTAAGGCAGCATATGAAAAATTTGATCCAACTTTCCCCTCTATTATTGCAGATTATAATATATCCTTGCCTCTTCGATCTGTACAATTATTATTATTCATGCCTTTTGAGAAAGGCATGAATAATTAAATAATAATTAAATAAATATTTATAACTTTTGTTTTAATATGGTTGTAGATTTATTTATAGGTACCAATAATCATTTTGATAGGGAATATGACAACTAGACTGTGACCATGTGGTTATGTCAGTATAGTTCTTAGCTGGTCTATGAGAGATGGACTGGTCCGTAACTGCAGTCTTTCTCAGCTCCAACATGTCATTGGGTGCTTCTCTTTGACATGACTGTCCCATCCATCCCCTTATTTGATCAGAGGTATCCTTAAATATAATTTTTCTCCATGTCTCATTGGGATAGCTACTTGGTGCAGTGGAGAGAAGGTGGGCTTTAAGTCAGGAAGAATCATCTTCCTGATTTCAAGTCTGAACTCAGACACTTACTAGGTGTGACCCTGGACAAGTTCCTCTTTGCCTCAGTTTCCTCATCTGTAAAATGAGCTGGAGAAGGAATGGCAAACCATTCCAGTATTTCTGCCAAGAAAACCTCAAATGGGATCAATCAGACATGATTGAACAACAACAATCATTTCTCTGCTGATAATCTACAACCTCTTTATACCTAGCATATGTATTTTCATTGAACTTCGGATTTTTTTTTTTTATTTTCCCAGCACCATCATATTGCCAAGGATGCATCACAAACAGGGAGCCTATCAAGAAGGTCTGTGGAATTGCACTGATCTGTCTTTCTTTTCCTTGACCACTTTTCCATTCCTTCCTGCCCTTCTTGTGGGCACCAGCTTCTGTGCCTTCTGGGATGGCTCCACGAGGAGGCTCTCTTCTGATTAGCACTCAGATCACTAAGCAGAAGGATTAGCTTGACTCAGGGACACTGCAGGAGAAGCACATGGTGTTGCAACCCAGGATCACTAGACTAATGCATTATATCATCTCTTTATCCCACTCTGATTTGCCGACTAAATATAGAGAAAGCAGTGTTCATCCTGCATAATAAAGTTCAGATGAACTTGCATAGCCTGCCCAGGTCTACTGGGCATTCAAACTCCCAAGCACATAAATACTGCCCTTTGAACAGGTGCTGAGGCTGAGGCAATGGGGAAATTAAATGAGCAGCCCAAGTTCACCCTGAGAAGGGAGACTTAGCCAGAAGATATTTTTTTTGCTAAGAATGATTCCCTGTGCCATCCCTCTGGAGAGTTTTTGCTCACACTGTGAAACAGATGAGTTATAGCTCTTAAGTTATTTGCTGCACTGGGGCAGCAGGGTACCTTGAAAAGACCATTGGCTCTAAAATCAGGGGATACAGATTCACATGTCACCTCTGGAGTTTACTTATCTGATTTTGGGTAATTTAACTTCTTTAAGCCTCAATTTCCTTAATGCTAAAAAGAAAGAGTTGGAAGAAGGGCTCAGATCTCTAAGGTACCTGATCTATGAGCCAAAGGTAGACACTTTCACAGGTGATGGATAACAGACTCACTGAGGGGGATTTTAGCAAGGCATTTAGCGAAGATCACAGAATCTCAGACTTCAGAAGCTGAAAGTACTTTAGAGTCCACTTACAGATGAGGAAACTCATGCCCAAAGAGATCAATTGAATTGTCTGAGGTCATATGGATAATCAGGGTCCAGAGATGGGGTGTGAATATAGGTTCCTGACTCCCAAGTCAGTACTGTACAAAGCTGTTTTAATTGTGGACCAAATGGACAGATGTCTATCTTGTTATTTGTTGTATTATCTGGTACCCTCGTTCTCGAGTCCTCCATTCAGGAAAATGGAAACTGTTAGAAGGCAGACACCAGTTCAGTTTTTATCTTTGTGACCTAGCATAGAATACAATACCTTATTTACACACAAGTAGGTTCTTAAATATTTAAAAAAATTGAATTGAATGTGGACTGCATAAAAATGAAGATAATGATGTTTCTTTTTTTTTTTTTCAAATATTGGACCCATGATTTCACTGACATAGGGTACTCCCAGAGAGGAAACTACTTATACCACCAATACAAATGGACAACTTCTCTGTAATTTACAGTTTTTTTTTTTTAACAGAAGGGCCCAGGGAAATCTCTTAAAAGACATTTTATATCAGAGTCATAATTTGAACACAGGACTTCCTGACTATGACGGCAATTCTCTGGCCACAATATTTATTCAATCACTGAAGGTTTCTGAGCTGTTTTACATATACTTTCTTATTTGATTCTCATGATAACTTTATGAAATAAGTACCACGGTATTATCTCCATTTTACAAATAAAGAAAATAAGGTTCAGAGAAGTTAAATTACTTAATAAATGTAGCTGGCATTGTCATCTCAGGACAATTCTAGAAAGTAGGTGATATGATTGTGCCCATCTTACAGATGAGGAAACTAAGGTATATAAAGATTAGTGACATGCCCAGGGTTGCATGGTTAGAAAGTATCTGAAGTCATAGTCATATTGTCTGAGGTCAGATCTTTCAGCACTCTGTCCCTTGCACCATCTAGCAGACTGATTTGCAGAGAGTCAAATGGGTTAGTGTCAGAAGCAGGTCCCACCTGACTCAGAGTCCATACAAAGAAGTCCTTGAGTGATAACATCCAAACAATATATGTCAAAATAGGAGGAAGAGGTTACTAATAGAATTGTGCTGGGCTTTGTACTTGGCCCAATTCTGTTTGATGTTTTTATCAGTGACATGTATGAAGGTGTCAGTCGCATGCTTATCAAATTTTCAGGGAGGTAACACGAAGCCAGGAGGGATAGCCAAATACATTAGATGACATTCAGGATCTAAACAAATCCTGACAGGCTAGAATGACAGGTTAACTCTAGCAAGACAAAATTGATTAGGAATAAAAGGAGGATCCTACACCCATATTGCTTAAGTACAGGATAGTGAAGACCCAGTAGTTCATGTAAAAGAAGCATAGGGATTTTACTTGTTGAAAAATCCCTTAGTATGTAGCTAGGAGTTGGGATAGAGAGAAAAACTATGAGCCATTGTCTGAATCTGGATTGGATCTAGATTGGGTGCTAAATTTGGATAGCATGAATCTCAAAGGAAAAGAGGTTGCTGAATGATATAGTAGAAGATAAATCTAAATGTGACAATGGGTATAGAAGAATATTCCTACTCTCTTACCTCAAACAATGAGAGAACAGATAGACAGAGAGAGAGAAAAGGAGGGAAGGAAAGAAAGACAGAAAGAGAGAGACAGAGAAAGACAGGACAGAGATGAAGAGAGAAGAGGGAGAGAGAGAGAGAGAG
>JAJPUD010016006.1:11977-35445 GCA_023553655.1 Myrmecobius fasciatus | reverse complement strand
GAATGCATGACCTCTAAGAATCAGCTCTGCTAAGTGTCCCCAAAAGTGGCTGGTTTCACGCTCTAATCTGCTGTCATGGAAATCCTCCGAGGAATTCAGTCTCAACTCGGAGGAGGCTGTTGCCTCAAAATAATGGGTCGGTGGGGCTGACAGCGGCGCGTTAGAGTGCGTGGCCCGCCTGGGTCACTTAGCAGGCGAGCAACCTCGGCCACGGCATATGCCTTATTGGAATGTCTGTAAAATGGGGGGCTGCTGCGCTTGCGCTTGTTGGGCAGAACCAATGACGACGGTTCTTAATAATCAAAAAGCCGCCCATGTAATTTGGAGCCCCAAACGAAAGCTTGGGCTTTACATGGACTCAGTACAAACTGGAAGGATTTTACCCCTTGCAGGATTTCCTTTGGGAATATCAGAATTAGACTTCTGCCCTGGCTTCCATGCACAGAGTCTGGGAGCACACCCATATAGCCTGATTCCAAAACCTTTAGCCATGGGACAGGCTACAAGACTTTAAATAATGTGACCTAGTAGCCGAGAAAGCCCATGGGATGATGGACCGTACTGAACGTCCCAGAACATATGGGAAGAAATGGGGAGGCACTGGCCCCTCTGACCTGTGCCCTGCTCTGAACACAGAGCACTTTGCTCTGGGTGCCATCAGGCAGGAGGGAGCTCCAGAAGGGCCAACTCAACAGTGAAAGGGACATCTATGGCACAGCAATTAAACAAAACGGAACTGTCACTAAATGCCCGATACAGGCCAGTTAGGCATACGAGAACTTGCTGAAGAAAAGGGGACTGCTTAACCCGAAAGGGAGAAGAGTAATGGGGAAATTTAACTGAAGAGACAAGTTTTCTGATGGAGATCCCCAAATGACTAATGCCATCAAGAGAGGTTTTTTGTTTTGCTTTTTTTAAACAAATCCTATGTTCTACCTTTAAAAAAGGCATACCCCTGAGGCATTGTGGGTCGGGCTCCAGACCACCATAATAAAGTGAATATCTCAATGAAGTGACTCACATTAATCTTCTGGTTTTCCCATGCATATAAACATTATGTTTACACTACGCTATAGTCTATTAAGCATTCAACAGCATTACGTCTAAAAAACGTACAGAACTTAATTAAAAAACACACCGCTAAAAATGCTAACCATCATCCAAGCCTTCAGGGAGTCATAATCTTTTTGCCGATGGAGGATCTTGACTTGATGTTGGTGGCTGCTGACTGATCAGGTGATGTTTGCTGAAGGTTGGGGAGGGTTGACAATGGTAGTTTTTTTTAAAAGACAATTAAGTTTGCTAACTGTTCGACTTTTCCTTTCACTTGAACACTTAGAGGCCCTTGTAGTGTTATTAATTGGCCTGATTTCAATATTGTAATGTCTCAGAGAATAGGGAGACCCAAGAAGAGGGAGAGAGAGATGAGGGAATGGTGGGAGGTCGAACATTCAGATATATACACACACACACACACACATACAAAAACATGCGCGCGCACACACACACACACACACACACACACACACACATATATGAACACTTATCAATAAAGTTCACCATTTTATAGAGGAGCAGTTGATGGCCTCACAAAACAATTGCACCAATCACATCAAAGATCACTGATCGTGGAGCAGCATAACAGATTATCATAATAAAGATGAAAAAGTTTGAAATATTGTGAGAATTATCAAAGTGTGACACAGGCAGGGTTATGGCTGTACATTAACTTAGTTAGAAGGTATGGAGCACTCCAGGTGAACCGAAGAGACAGCTTGAGCAAAGGCACAGGGGTGGGAGAGACAGCAGTGCATGATGGATAAGTATTTGTTAAATGCCCAGTTCGTGTCAGAGCTTCCTGATTCCAGGCCCAATTCAATATTCACTGCAGGGCCACCTAACTGTCTGGGCCTTCCTAACAAGTCCGAATAAGCTCCTGAGAAGGCAGTGGGCTTGGTAGCCACCCATCTCCGGCTCCAAGTCGTCTTCTTCCATTACGTTCGTTACTCACTAGAGTCAATATTTGATTCTTTTTTGTTCCAAGTTCCAACATCACTCCCCCAGAACAGAATTCCCATTTTCTTCCAGCATCGAAAGGCAAGTTTAGTCATGAGAAGTGGCACTGAAGTAATTTCAGGGTAGCCCACTAGAGTAATGGGGCTCCTGCTTTAGCTACACTAGTCCCCTAGGCATTTTGCCAAGCCTGTCAACTTAGGGACCAAGGAGGAGGCGGCTGGCAGCAGCTACAGATGGTGTGAACCCGTGGCCACCGACAGCCAACCTTGCTTCTCTAAACCCAAACAGTTGTTCAGTGAGAGAGCGGACTCATGATCCAGAGCATTCAGCTCGAGGCCAGAGTCACCCAGTCTCATTAGTACCATCTTAAGCACCCTAAGTCCTTCTGTACTCCCCATTTAGCATATATTTTTAAACAAATGAAAATATCTGTATATGTTTTCTAGTGTATGTGTGTGCACTCATGCACACATGCATGCACACACACAAACACGCTTGTGTAAACCTGGAGTTCCTAGGGTGAAATGAATGAATGGCAGTAACAGGGTTGAGAGGACAGTATGCTATCTGCTACATCTTGGCCCCATAAACCATTCCGGGATGGACACGCAGCAGGGTGGCAATGTGGCACAAAGTAACCACGTTAGCAACTATGCTAACACACGGCTCAGATTCTATCTCAGTCCAGAAATTGCAAGGCCTGGAAAGCATTAACCTTCTCTAGCCCTACATTTTGGGATCTTCCAGCCAAACTAGAGATGCACAAAGATTTCCAAAGAATAGACTCGGGACTGCCAGGGAGTAAGATATACTTTTTAAAGCCCATATGTATTCATTCTGCAACTGTCATCTTCACCAAGCTAAACTTATACAGTAGAGAATCCTTGTGAGTCCGAAACTAGCCAGAACTTAAGTGGCTAAGGTGGACCGGCATGATTTGGCCACTGGCCATGGGTCTCCAAAGTGCCCCATGTTAGCACTCTACTCCTATCATAACCTCCAGGAAAGAGGGCAGGACACATCACTGATTGACACTGTCACGTTTGCTCAAAGATTTGGGCTGCTCATTGAGCCCTTCAGTCAATTGGGACTATTCTGACAATCCTTCAGATTGATGTCGTAAGTGATGTTCTGAGCACTTCAAGTGCAATCGGCCAGCCCAGAGTACGCCGGATGATTTCGAGAGAGCTCCCTAAGAATTTGAAAAGATATTTTAGTGGAATAAGCTTTCAAAGAGTGAGCCTTTCCCTCCTTTTGCCTCCCCTAACTGGCAATGAAAAATAGGGAATTAAATACAAACAAAACCAGAGAAGGATTAAACTAAAAATTCAGAACTCTGTATATGTTATAAATTTCTGCAGATACCAGATAAGCTTCTGCAATCAATTTTTCATAGATTTAAGCTAGCTTTCGTCATCTCTGGCAAACGTTGGGAAGTTTGAATTTCCTTTGTGCCACTCGGAATTTTGGGTCCATAGAAATTCAACTTTTTTCAGTAAAAGCATCCATTATTACTGTAAAACAACTATGTTTCTGATGTAATCTCCCCCAACTAGTAGAAATAAGGTTAGGAAATGCTTACCATTTTTTAAGCAAACGATTACCACCCATCCCCCACTGAAGAAGTCAATTTTACAGAAGTGAGGTAGCAAAGGAGTTCGAATGAGTAAGGTCCAGAACAAGAAGCAGTTTGGAGTCACTGTTGTTTTCTACTGATACCTTTGAGAAAGTGAGCACCTCAGCTCATGAGATTGTGAATATACTAAGCATCCCTGGGAAAATGACCCATTTAGAGTCCAGGAAAAGATGTAGTGAAAACGGTGGAATCGAAGAACTGGGATGGATCTTCCTTGATTCTTCCTTATTAGGTCTTTCTGGAAGTTCTTGACCTACTGTGTATTCAAAATAAGAGTTTTAGGTATTTATAAATATCACTACATATATATTTTAGAGATCTATATATAAATTTAGGTATTTATAAGGCTCATGGAACCTTTGGTCTTTACCTGAAAACCTAGGTAAATATCCTTAAGGGAGTGAGTCTAGACCAGGACAGATTAGGAGGTTTCGTGAACTCCCGACAATGTCTGGTGTGGTCCTAGATCAGTCTTTGGAAATTAGTCTCAACACGGTGAATGAAGAAGCAATGAGGAAACACTAACTTTTGGTCCATGGAGTAAAGACTGAATTTTGGAGGCTATAGGAGTCAACTCCTACCTGAGGACAAGAATCCTCTCTCCAACATGTCCAACAAGTAATCATCCAGCCTGTCACCTTCCAAAGCTAACTGCCCCAATGTTCCATTCATTGTGTATTGTTTCTTTAGCCCCTTTGCAAATCCTACCTACCCTTGGCTCCTGGGTCTACTGGACAGAACACGTCCGATTGTTTTTCTACGTATCGGCCCTTTGAGTTCTGGGATATCATTTCTCTTCTCCAAGGTAAACATTCGCAGTTCCTTTAATCCATCCTCTTATGGCAAAATCAAGACCTTTCACCATCCTAGTTAGCCTTCTCTAGATACTTTTCTAAATGTGTCACTTAGAAATGAAAACAATACCATCAGCACAGTCTGACCAGGAAATCCTACTGGGATGATTATTTTCTACAAGTTTATAAATCAAGAAACTGAGGCTCACAGAATGAGTGACTTCTCATAGTCAAATTGTTAAGTGCCAAGGGCAGACTTCAAACCGTAGGTCTTCATGACCACAAATCTAGCAGTCTCTACCAGGTCGCCTCTCAAAGAGAGCGCAACTGAAGGGGAAAATATCAACCATGTCCAGAATGATAGAAAATACTAAAAACTAGATGAAATCAGATGAACTGGGTTTTGGAGAATGGAGGTTGAAGCACACACTCTATCTTGGAAGAAAAGTGGGGATCACAAGTCTGGCATGGCACATATACTGTCAGGAATGGTTATTTTATTTTTTTTAACTTTTTATTATTGTGAGATAGCATTAAAGGAGAAAGTATATGGGAAAAGGATTAGTGTAAAAAAATCATGAATTGAAAAAGAGAGAGAAGGTACTGTGGTCAAGGCCAAAGGATGAGTGTATGTGTGTGTGTGTATATGATATGATATGAGATATATATATATATATATATTTACACACATATATATGTACATAATATATATGAATATACATATCTATATAAAGACACACCAAGAACAATATTCTTAGCTATATCTACACAGACACTATTCAGATGGATTGAGTCAATACGGAATCATTCTCCAAGCGATTTTCTATGCCTAATTTTCCTTCATTTATTAAGACAATCAATATTTATGCATAGCACATATCGATGGCTTAAACTCAAGGGGGCATTGAAGAAATCTAAGGACGAGCTTTGAATAAGTCTTGTGTGTGCGTTCCCTTTCTCTTTGTGAACCTGACTAATGCTAGACTCCAAAGGTCACTTGTCTTGAGCAATTACTCTGGAGCTCGCTGCCTACCTGCAACCTTTTAAGCATTCCAGCCTGAAGAGGAGTCATTCTATTTTCTCGGAAATAAATGTGAACTGTCAATCGCATCCCACTAATAAATGTTTCTAATTGATGTTTGGGAAGGCGGGTTCTTTTCCCCCAGGAGAAGACACACTGCCTTTGAACTGGGTCCACGGCTTTGTTAAATAGCACCGATTATTTAGGCATTCAGAAGGCATTGGCAGAGAATTAAAGAACAATACATCATTTTTCCTTTTGTCAAACTACATGAAAATATCACTGCTGTTGAAGGGATTTTCCACTGGCTGTAATTTAAAGATGGTGCCTTGTTGCTAATTTAAAAAACTCAAACGAAGGTTTCCATTACACATGGTAGAACACAGACTATAAGCCATCGACTCTGGGGTAATCGATCAACCAACCCGTCAACATGGATCACTTGCCAGTTTGGGGCTTTATATCCCCAGAGCCTAGCCCAAGGGCAAGATCCCCCCCCTCCCCGAGTGGGGGTGTGCGTAAGCATGGTGGCACTAGACATTCTTAGAAAGTAGAGCCACGGACACAAGCTGATATGAGGCAAGAGGTGGAGTTCACCACTCTTCAGTTGGCAATATGGGGAGCAAGCCGCTAGCAGCAGCACCAGGGAATTGTCCCTACCTCCCAAAGGCCCACCAGCCATGCGAACGGCCTAGAATGATAACACTGCAATTACTCGACTCACGCACTCCCAAATTGACATTGCTAGTCCTGACCTCTGGAGAACTCCAGACCCACATCTGCAGCCACCTCTGCAAACTCTCTCCCTCCTCAGGTCCTGTCTTTGTACCCTGCCCGGGGCCTAGCACGATTCCCCCAAACACAGCCAAGGCACGATCAATATTCCCCGGAGGTCAGGTGAACAAATGTATTTATGTAGAGCCAACAGCTCGAATGCAGCATCTCACTGTTTCCTTGGCTTCCTCCCAGCACCCCAAAAGCCCAGCATGCTTCTCTTCCTCATTTGACGTACTCTTTTTCTCTGCCCCCACCGCTTACCTAGTCTCTCTTGTTTGTGACAGTCACGTCTTAAGTGCTGATGGTATACAAGCCTCAGCCGTGAGGATGCAAAGGAGAGCTTATACGCAATCTGTTCCCTGCACGGACTCACATTCTCATGGAGGTCAGCAACCTTGATGGTGGCTTGGAGTCTCCCTTCTCTCATCCAGTACGTTTGTGGGTGCTCTTCTCTGTCCTCCCTGCTTCCACCGTGGTACACGCCCCACTCACCACCTGCTTGTTCTTTGCCATGAATGTCTTCCAGAGTTATCACCATTCTTCCCCCACTCACTCCCAACCGCCACAGCTTTGAGCAGACTCTTAACACGCAGCTCTCCGTTTGGAAATCTTCAGTGACCTTCATATTGCTACAGAGCCACATTCTCAGTGGCATTCAAGGCCTTCTCTGATGGAGTGCCGCTTTACTCTTCCATCCTTATCTCAACTACTTCTCTTCAAATTGCCTCTGCTCTAGCCAAAGCAGAGCAGTCCCTGGCCCCCGACTCTGATCCGTGTTTTCCTGCCGCTTGGCCTTTGCCCACACTCTCGCCAGTGCCAGCAGTGACCTCCCACTAGAGCCCTATCCATTCTTTAAACCCTACAAAGTTATTACGTGTCCTGTGAAGCCCACCCTGACCTCCTGTCCTCCAGGTGCCTTCCAGAAGAATCCCAGAGCCCTTCTACTGCTGTCCCTTTCAAGATGTGTGCTGGCCAAGGGGGATCTTTTGGTTTGGAAGGTCAGAGAGGTGGGGAGGGGCACCCAGAGGAAAGCAGAATGGCACATCCTTTCCCGAAGCAATGGCCGAATCAGAAGGGGAGGGGGGGCAGCAGGGATGGGCGCAGGCTAGCAGAGAAGGGGAGGAGACTCCGGGACGGGGTGTGAAACGTGTAAAAATCAGGAGTGTTCGCCAGCTTGGATTCCACACACATTTGCCCTTCCCCCCAACTCCAAGTAGAAGCAACCCTCAGGAAGGGCCAGGCTTTCCCGATTAACACGATACTGGTCACTTCTTTCAATGACCATGATCGAAAGTCAAAGACTAGGGCGTAGAGCAGAACAAGCCCACGAGGGGTCAGCTACCTCTCCTTAGGACGCTCTCCCAATGGCTCCCAGGAAGGTCTTGGCAGAGCATGCTTCTTCACGGTGTCCACAAAGAAGTCATTCAAAGGATCATAGGCCCATCAATTAGGAGCAGGGAAAGGACTTCTGAAGGCTCCTCAGCCCATTTTACAGAGGAGGAAATCAAATCACAAGGAGGATCGGGGCCTGGCCCAGGGTCCCATGCTGGTACAAGCAGGCGAGATCCAAGTCCAGGCCTTCCCCCGCCTCAGTATCCTCGCCCCTCCCCCATGCTGCACTTCACGTTAAGATATCTGGATAGAGATCAAAAATTGCACTCAGGCCTTCCAGCCATAGATGTAAAGAGAGCCTAGGTGTCATAGAGTCACAGACTTTGAGAGCTAGAAGGGGCCTTTAGACCCATCTTGTGCATTTGAAGCCCAACTAGTGAGGGTCAGCTGGGAAAGGCTTCCAGCACAAGGCCCAGGGGCTTGTTCCTCTGTAGCTTTCAGAGCTATCTTTTGTCTTTCTGTTTTGGAGAGTGACTGAGGGGATAAGAGTGAAGAGACTCCATTACTTGGAGACTTCCACTCTAAACTCAAGGCACTGTTCTCACACTTCACAAGATTGCTGATGTTTTCAAGAAAGCATCTCCAGCAGGGACACCCATTCAGACTTCTGACTGGTTAGCCCATCAAACCAACAAGAAGTTCCAGGCAACACGTATGGCAGCACAAAGGACTCCCGGTTTGGATGACGCGCGCCACGGCAGATCGCAACCTTGTGTAACCTAAAATCCTAGACGATTACCTGAGGTTCAGAGGGGCGAAATGATTTGTTCGTGGTCACACAGCTAGTTGTGTTTCCAGTGCAATTTGAACCCAAGCCATCGTGGCTTTCCTCTTCCAATGTGCTTTACCACTCCACCTGTCATGATAGACATCCTTATTGCTTCTGGAAGTCCCAACCCCCCGAGAATCATGGTTCCTATTGGGATTCTTTCAGATGAACACAAGAGCACACCACCCCCTCCTTCCTCGTGCTCCTAAGTTTCCATTAACAGCCAAGAAACAGGAATTCACAATTGACAGAGTCCACAATCAAAATATCACCTCTGCTGTAGCAAAGCTTGCAGGTTAATCTTCCCAGTCAAAATCCCAATTAGCTACCTATTTGCTTGTTAGGGAAATGAAGACTTGTTCCTAATCAGCATATACCTCCTCTGTTCTGTCAATTTATAAGCTTTTCCCCATTCCGGTCCTCAACCAGGCTGAGTAATTATCCCTCATTAAGGATCCATAATGCACTAAATGTCACATTTGGGGAGGAACTAACTCAGTTTTGAGTTTAGTTCCAACATCAGGTCAGAGTCACCCTGTTTATTCCTGCCTCTCCACTCATGCTGCTAGACTACATTTTCTTATTGGGAAGGGGAGAGGGGGGACAAGCAACTTGCCTCTTTAAGTCAAGTTGGAAAAGCTTCTCTCTTGCTTAGAGGTCTGGGTAAGGGCCTCTCAATCCCTGTGGGAGAACATACGTACCATGTGGACCAAAGACATCAAGCATCCTGCTGTATCCAGGAGCCCTCTTTCCACTCCCCTCCAGGAAATGCACCTAGAGAGTTCGTTATGTTCCTCCTAAGTCAACCTTCCCTCAACCTCTCAGGATTGAATTGAAGGACAAGAGGGACAAGAAGGAAGGCTAAAACTGGGACCATGCTCTGGTTTTCCAAGATGTCATGAAGCACTTTTGATCCCAGCATCTCTAGTACCTTACTCCTTCCCTCCTTTTTTTCTCCCTTCTCCTTTCCTGCTTTTATTCCTCCTCCTCTCCTCCTCTTCCTCTTTTCTCTCTTTGTTCCCTTTTTCCTCCTCCTCCTCCTCCTCCTCCTCCTCCTCCTCTCCCTTTCTTCCATTTTTGCCTTCTTCTTCTTTCTTTTCCTCTTCCCCCTTCTTCTCCTCTCTTCCTGCCTCCTCCCTTTTCCCTCTCTCCTCCTGCTCTTCCTTCTCTTCTTCCTCCTCCTCTTCTTTTCCCTCCCTCTCCTCTTCCCTTCTCTCTCTGGACTAGACATCCTACTGTTGCACTTTAGATCACAATGCACAGCCTTGGACACTGCGGCATCCCGGGCACAGTCCTGCCGTTCTGAAACAAACGCCCCTCTCGAAGTACCTTTCTCATCACTTCATTAATGGAACGCCTTAGACACAGATACCATTTCTTCTGGAAGTCACAAATCAAAATGGCTATCGGGTAGAGCAGAAGGCAGCATCAGGGGTAAGGGACCCCGGCTGCAGTTCTCAAGGCATGGTTGCTATTGGCTGTGCTAGGAAAAGCCACTTTTCTGGATGGAGACTAAATTGCCACCACAGGAGACGATAATATTTGTGAGCTTTCCTAACAAGCTTGAATTCCAACATAAGGCGCTTGATTGTTATGCTGCAGAATGTGAAATCTTAATGCTTTGGCTATTTCCACTCAGCTTATTTCACAACATGATTTACTGCAGCTCCGAAAAGCCAGCAGAGGAGGAAAAAAGGGAAGGTGGGAGGAAAGAAGGAAAATCCGGAATGAAAACACCAGAGAGCTAAGCTTTGTGTAGTGAGCCGGCTCTGCAGTTACCTATGGTAATTTGATACTTTGCTTTGATTAAACCTCCACTTTGCTCACTATATCCTTTGCCTAAGTACCACTTCTCCAGCCCCAAATCTCTGATGATTTGGGTCTGGATTTCTCTCGAAAGCCAGACATATTGTGCCGCGTGCAAATCTGGAAAGAAGAGGAGGAGGAGGAGGAGGAGGAGGAGGAGGAGGAGGAGGAGGAGGAAACAATCAGACTGTGAGCCGGGCCCTTTTCCAAAGACATT
The DNA here is from genome assembly GCA_023553655.1 of Myrmecobius fasciatus. NCBI lineage: Eukaryota > Metazoa > Chordata > Mammalia > Dasyuromorphia > Myrmecobiidae > Myrmecobius > Myrmecobius fasciatus. The sequence goes on along the minus strand of JAJPUD010016006.1, from coordinate 25,017 downwards.
CAGAAAACGCTTGCCATCCTGGACTCATCTTCTCCTATTAGAAATTTCCAAGCAGATGGCTGAGGGGTTGCTAGTTGACCAGATAGTTGGGCAATCAACAATAGAAACTAATTACCAGCCAGTTCTCCTAATGGTCCCGACGATCTTGGAGACAACATAAGTTCTGACTAGCTGCCTGCCTTCTCTTCGCAGAGCAATGAAGGTGAGACAAGTGCAAAGTGCTCATTAGCCACATGCTTCCAGGAACCAGTGACTCATTTCCTGAGGCGGTCCTTCTCCAGGTGAACAAACTCTTTTGGAGAAGGTACCGTTTCTCCTCTCCCCCGTGGCCCTCTCTTCCCCAACTAGAGATCTTTGGATCTGCTTTCCATTATTCCAGGCCCGGAGATGCCATGACTCCAAAAGCCAGAAGGTTTGAGGGTCTTATTTGCAATTCTCCAAAGGTACTCGAGGGTTTGGCAGCTTTGAAAATAGCCCCCAGTCAAGCCCGAAAGCCAAGTACTAAATGCATATGGTCCGGAAGTTTGCTACCAGGGCAGCTCAGGGCAATTGGCAGGTTAGGCGGGTGACCTCCTGATGGGCTTCCATGATGCGCTCAGTAGAGGAGTCCTACCTAACTGGGGGCTAAGGGAGGGGATCTAGGTTCCCAATAAAGCACAAATGGTATATGCCCTTTGGGCTACTCTCACAGAATGGGTGTCTCAGTTGATTTTCTAAGACCCAGAACGTAGTTTCCGAGGTGAATCCCCATCTGGGTATTCATGTGCCCCCAACAGGCAATCAGAGACAGATCCCTTCCGTGGGAGGGGAAGAAATGCTCTGAGTCCTTCGTATCCCTTCCAGCAGTCTCACTGTGAGCAGCAGCTGAGGTCTCTTGGAAGATTAACTAGAAATTGCCCTCCTACCCCTGTGTCTATAGCCTGGACAAAGAGAATTTATTTATGCCTCATTTCCCTCATTTGGTCTTGTCTGGTACTTGAGTTGGAGGCACTTTGCCAGTGTCAAACAATTTCAGTTCCTAACTAGGCATGCAAACTGGGTCAAGAATCCATGCAGAAAGAAAGCCGGCAGGTCCCGGGGGCCATGACAGAAGCTCCTGTGGTCTCTCGGAGGTGCCTCATTTCGGAGGCCACCGACCCCGAACACCCGTGGCAGAAGCTTTCTTTGTTTCCTACCGGGCGGCTCTGGGGGCGAGGCCAGCTTGGGACGTTTTAGCGATTCCACTCCAGCAAATTAAAATGTGATTGCTCGGGAAGAACTCAGATATAATCGGATCGCCAAAGGTAATTAGAAATGGGTTAATCATTTCTCTTTGTATGGTGCGAGTTCATTATGTGCTTTGTCAAGGGGTTAGAGCGTCATGTAACACAACCCACGGTGAAATATATTAGATGCATGATGGGAGACAGCCACTGCAATGGAGTTCTCCTTTAAGTACATGTTAGCCATATTATGTAAGATTGATTTTTTAAAATCGATGTGCACGTCTGACAAATTAGAATACTAGCAAATATTTTCATCTTAATTCTGGGGACATCATTAGCATAATCAATAGAGTATTGCATTGTACTTAAGCCTGTTGTAAATGGGCGGCAGTTACAAATTTTATTGTCCTTTGGAAGCAGGGTTTCCAACTGGGCCTTTATTCGTCTCAGCCTCCGCAACGGAGCCTTGAATACCAGCGGTCGGAACTCGGCGGGAATCCCATCGGTTTCGAGAACCTTCCGTGTCTCATCCACTTTTCAGGCCATTGCCACAGGTCCATTGATCGTTCCCGGCCAGAGGAACGCTTTACCTCGATTGCGGGGGCTTGCCTGGGACGAAGGAGGCAGTCAGTCCTTCTGTGTTTATCTCAGCCCTCCTAAGCAAGAACCAAAGCAGCTGGCTGTGCTTGTGCCAAAGAGTACAGCTTCTGGAAGGGGGTGAGGTCGCCTGCCCCAGGGAGTGAACAGAGCTACCCGGAGACCTCGGGTGATGGTGGCCACAGCGCCGCAGACTGTCACGGTCTGCTACCCTGTGGTATCGGCAAAGCCGGCTCCCCCTGGGGCTTTCACGGCGAGTCATAACATTGTTGTGCAACAGAGGCCTGGGCCGAAGCAGACATCGCTGGAATCGTCAGCCTTGTTGAGCTTTGGACCCAGCTGCTTGTTCTTCTGCAAAGCTGACATCACGGCCCGTTTTTAAGAGAAGAGCCAGTAAATGAAAGCACTGTTGATTGGCTATTGGGGCGAAGATGGTGGGGGGTGTTTTTTAATCAGCGTGGGGCCTACTACTCACCACCGATGATCTGTCTGGTCAATACTGTGTGGGAGGCAGGAAAGTCTGGCTTGTGGTCTGTTAGAAAGAAGGGGAGAAGAGTGCTGCTTATTTCTGTGTTAGCTTCTGGCTCAAAGGACATATCAAAGCCTGGGTTAAGAGGGAAACAGAGGGCAAGCCAAATGTCAGGCCCCAAGTGATCTCGCCTCTTTCTCACAGAAAAATCGGAGCTGAGACCGCGAGGAGATGACCAACCCAACACTGGACCCGGGCTCCCCCGGAGGCCCGCCAGCCTTGGCAGGGTTACATAAAACAAGATACCAAATGGCTACCGGGAGTGGGGATCCCGTCACATGAGTACTGAAAAAACAGCCACTCTCCTGTGGTGCTCACTGGAGGGGAGAGGACATTAGAGGCCAAAAGGAATGGTGGGTGATGTGTACAGGGGAAGCAGGGGTAGGATGGTCAGTGATGGCTGCCCAGCGGGAAAACTACTCATTCACATGTTCCCATAGCAGGCATGAGAAACTGGCTCTTTTCAAAATAGGCCCTTCTCACACACTTCCACCCACTAATACCCTAGGTGGAAGAACATTGTGGCAACCTCTAGCTTCAAGAGGATCTTTTCTGTAGTTGGAATTCTTTCTTTGAGGGAACAGCAGGTAGACTTGCATCGATCCCTTTGTACCCCAGAGGCTGGCTCTGCCTGCCTGCTCAGTTCAGTTTCCTGCATAGTGGGCTCTTGGTAAGCAGCACTGACTGAGCCTGGGCCTATTTGGGGCTCCCGAGCAGAATACATGCTGTCCCCCAGAATTAACATGCCCTCTTCCACCTTCAAGCCTTGCCCCCAGAATCACTCTGTTTTTCTGCCTTAATTAACCACTTCTTGCCTACTGAATTGGTTAACCTATTTTGACTGAACTGACTGGGTCATTCAGTATTCTAACCCCACCAGCTGAACTTAAGGAAAACTAGTTCCATTCAATGCTGGTGGGATTGGGAGGGAAGTTGATATCAAATACATCCTCTCTCGCAAGAAGTTTCAGGAAAGTTGCTAAATAAATCGACATTTGCCTAAGCAGAGCCAAGTCCATGTGTAATCCTGATTTATCCCAAGCTCATTTGTTCCTACCCACCAGACCTCCTAGTTTATCACACTTTTTCCTCTATTGGCAGTCTTCAGGGTATCTGGGCCTTCCTATTGTTATACCCTCTGAACCTCAGCTCACACTACCATATGTGGGCAATGCTTTCTACCTAGTCCTTGCCACCAAGACTAGCAAATCTTTTTAGGGGGAGAAACCAGATCTATATTTTCACTGGCATAGACAGCCCTTATTTTGGAAAGACCATCTCCCAGTAAAGATCGCCACCTTCCATATCGCCGCCAGTCTCCCACAGCTGCCTGGCACACAGAGATTCAGTGGCTGCAATAGAGGCAGACAACTACATTCGAGGCAGGACTGGAACTCACTTCTTCTTGACCAGTTACACTGAGCTAACACTTTGATCTCTTAGCCATCCTTTGAAATCCAATTCCAAGATCCCTTTGATTCTCCTTGTGAGGGACCTAATAACCCTTTCCTTTTCTGACTTTGTAGAACTTTGGTCTATATTTCTCTATCTACTTATCACGTATAGTCGTAAGCCATTAGACTGTAAACCCCTGGAGGGAAAGGTCAGCCTCTTTCTGTGTCTGTGGTGCTCGACACAGCGTCTGGCACAATCGCTCCAGGGGTTTATGAAGGGCAGTCTGTGATGTACTCCAAGAAAAGGAGGAGAATGGATATACATTGCACATTAATGATCAGAAAGTACATTCATTTGGTCTACTTCCTCTTCAGAGAATGGGAATACTGAGACACTTCTGGGATCTCCTCGTGGTAAAGATGCATGGAATCAGCCTCCAAGGATCAAAGAAATGGGGGAAAGAGCAGCAGCGGTGGGCCCCACCTGACCAGGTACTTTCCAGATGCAAGACAAGACAGAGGTCAGAGTAATGCCCTCAGTGATGGGATGTCCCCAGATTTCTATGTGATGAGTGGGTCCAAGCCCAAGCCTTTCCCATCCAACTGCACTCACATTGACTTCTCTAGCATGGCTCCAGCACACCCCCTTCCTTCTCAGTCCTTTCCCAAATTCCACTCTTAAGCCTTGTTTTATGTGCTGTCTTTCCCTAATAAATTTAGGTGCTTAATAAATGTTGATTGACTGATTAAGGGCAACTCTATAGCTTAATAGTGTGTGTGTGTGTGTGTGTGTGTGTGTTAGAGAAGGAGACAGAGAGAGGGAGAAAGGGGGGGTGTATCTCCATTCCTCCACCAAAGGGTTAACTCCACAAGGGACCTGTCTTATCTATATTTTCTGTCTTTTAGAACTTTGATCAGGGTTCTGCACACAGTAGGCACTAATAAATGCTCCCTGAACCGAATTGCTCAAATACACAAGCTGAATCAGTTTCCTTCTAACACATCTCAGTAAAAATGGGGAGGGGATTATATCTTTGAAGGAAGAAACCTAGATACAATCTGACAGATTAAACCCTTTGGCAAAAACAATTTGTGAAAAAAAAAGAAAAGAAACTGCAGTGAGCACAGGTATCTATGGTATTAAAACTGTACAAGGCAAGGACGATGCAACAGTGTTTGTCCTCATCTTACAAATGAGTAAATTGAGGTTTAATGGAGGGAGGTGGCTTGCCCTAACCTAGTAAGAGTCAGAGTTGGGGCTCCAAGACAGAAGCTCTTCTGAGGCCTTGATGTTCCCATCAGCCCTCAGTTTCCCTCTGTCACCAGGATTCCCCTACCTCTCTGACATCTTTTTAGTTTCTTCACCACCAGGGCCTCAAAGTCCCCCTTGAAACCCGAAGAGATTGTATGGTGTGATCATTACAGCCACTGTTCCCTGACCCTCTGGGCTTCCAAGTCCAGGCCCGCTCTGAGCCTCATTTGATCTCATCACTTGTATCAAGATGAATGGAGACTGAGCTGAGGTTTGCAAAGGCCTTGGGAAAACAAGCTTGAAGCAGCAGGGAATTCGGACACAGGCCTGCGGATGGACTCTCGGCACCTAACCAGTCACCACCAGGTTTTGGGGTCAGGACGGTTCTTGAAGAGCATCCATCAAGTTAGAGATCTGAGTCTGTGGGGAGAAATCTCGCCCTGATGATATGAGAATGAAGTGCCAGCAGAAGCCTAGGCTTTTTTTTTAATTAAAGCTTTTTATTTACAGAACATATGAGTAATTTTTCTATATTAACCCTAGCAAAACTTTCAGTTCCAAATTTTTCCCTCCTTCTCCCTATTCCCTCCCCTAGATGGCAGGTAGTCTAATACATGGTGAATTTGTTAAAATATATGATAAATCCAATATATGTTTACACGTCTATACAATTATCTTGTAGCACAAGAAACATCAGATCTAGAAAGAGAAGAAGCAAAAACAACCTAAGAAGGAAAACAAAATGCATGGAAATATTCACAGAAAGAGTTAAAATGCTGTGTTGTGGTCCACACTAAGTTCCCACAGGCCTCTCTCTGGATGTCTATTACTGTCTTCATTGCTGAACAATAGGAAAAGGTTTGAATCACATGATTGTTGAAGAGAGCCATGTCCATCAGAGTTGATCATCATATAGTATTGTTGTTGCCGTGTATAATGATCTCCTGGTTCTGCTCATTTCACTTAGCAAAGCCTAGGCTTTTGATGCATTAAGTCCTTACCTCAGACTCTCAGATCTCACATGAGCTGATATCAACTCGGCCCTCCCCAGTCTATATTGGTCCAGTTGATTTTTATCGCGGTTAATCAAACAAAGCATTTTGGAAAGCTGGAAAAACCACTATACTTATCATCATGAGCATCAATAGCATCCCTTGGTAGGCTTATTCACGGTGGATTCCCATCCTATCATCCAGCCTAGCCCTGCCAAGTTCTGCATCCTCCCTAATAGAATTGGCAAACTCAGGGCTAAATGCTGTTGCATAACTCCCCAGGGCAGCTGGAACCAGCTTACAATCTAATTGAGAACTTCTTGATGAAATACAGAAAAAACAATACAATATAGATAATGTTAAGTTTTGGTGCTCCAAGGAAAAGAGGAAAATGGATATACATGGAACATCAATGATCAGAAGGTACACTAAGTCACTCTCAGCCCTCAGGAATCCATTTTTATTTGAATTACACCAAACTGCTCTACAAACTCTCTAAGAACACTTTCCATGGTTCCATCTATCTAAGGCCAAAGATCTAGTACTGCGGCCTTCCACTAGAGACTACTTCCCGCCAGGCTGATGCTGTTTACCTGGTTTGTATGAGTATGGATAGCCCTCACTAGATTAGACTGGTAGTTCAATGGAAAAAAGAGCTTGAATGCAACACTAACCAATCCACTGAGTAAATGCAGTGCCCACTGCCCCACCCAAACAAGGGAGGGATTCTGACTGGTTCAGTCCTTCTCCAGGACCAACTTTTAACTATGCACTTTTAGTGGGAAGAAATACATTCAAATGACCCAGAGGGGCCCCAGGTTCACATAGGGACTTGGGCCGCTGCTCTATTATTATTAACACAATGCTACAGATAAATAATGGACATCTCTATAATCGGTCTCTGATTTCTTTGTAAAATAGAGGCAAGTGGTATGAAAATTTCCAGCTTGAAAATCTCTCCAGCTAAGGCTATTTATCACCCACAAGAAATCTGGGGGAGAACGTGGAACCATTTTCATCTCCGTTAATTACTGTGCTATCTTTGCTTTCATTTCCCATTGCTGGGCTGGAAAGATTTGCTTCTCCACAGCCTCATTCTATTTTCTGTGCCCGCAAATAATCAAGTTCCCAAACCTGTGTATGGGAGGTTGGCAATGCATACCAAAAGGGCCAGATGTGCAGGAAAAGTAACTGAGCCCCTTCTTTTCTTTTGGAAGATGATAGAACACTCAATCAGAGATCTCAGGCTACAATGTGCAGGTGGAGAAGCTGAATCCTCAGAATCCTCCACATCCAGCCTGTGGAAAGGAAAACCCTCCAGCTGCCTTGAAACAGAACCAGCCTCTTTGTTTCTTCTTCATGAAAAAGAAGGGATGGAGTGGGGGAATCGAGTGGATGGGAGTGTGAGGGTTTTGCTCAATATTGTGCAGGTGAAGTAGGGATTCTGAAGAGGGAACTGAACCTTTGTTGTTTTCCAAGGTACAGAGGGTGAAGAAAATGTTCTCATCTTGCCCTTGTGGCCACTCAGGTGGCTGTGTGGGCTGGCATTAGGGGTAGGGGAGTTGAAAATAACAGGGGACCTGTCAAGCCAGAGAGACTGGGCATTGAGGTCGTTTTTTTTTTTCCTGGCTGGGCTTGTATGTGAAGCCCATGTGGCGCTCTAACAAATGGGAAACTATCCCGTTGGTTTCTTCGAAGAACAAGGCTGCGGCTTCTAATGCTGTATTGTATGTGCATCGAGGGGGGGTGAGCTACTTGTGGGAAACCACGGCTATCTCTAGCTCCCAACTGCTAACATGAAAGGAAATAACCAGATTATATTTAAGAAGTGTAAGAAAAAAAGTGACAGCATCTCTTTTCATTTGTTCTCAGAGCACCATTTCCCACTGACATGGTCGCAGGGCCTTAGGACTTGCTAAGATTCAGTCTAACCACAAGCATCAGGGAGAAGCACTTGGATGCTGAATCACTTGGGATGTGCCAACGAGCTGTTTCCCCAAACATCAGCCTGTTGCCAACGACCCACCCACCCTGCCTGTTGCTTTCACATAGTAGGCATGTCGTCAATGTTGAATTCAGTTGCGGTTTCTGTAGGGAGCTTCCAAATGGCTCGCTATCCCACTGCTTTGGTTGGATCCATAATAAAGGAACATTCTGATTTTTGCCATTTGGGTGATGAAGCCCAATACAATGCTGATGGGTACGACATTGTAGAGTGGCTGACATTTCAAACCGCTGAAGACACATGCCAAGCAAAACCCATAATATTTCTCCAAGATTGTAGACAAAGCTGAAATATTCCCCAAGCATTTATGCACAAGCAATTGAGTAGCTCATGCAAGGTTATTAACACACGAGGCTCTTGGAGCCCGATTCCTAGCTCTCAAGTGGGCCCACAGGTATTGAAAAATCCGCTGCTTCTTAAGGAAGAGGTGGTCTTGAGAGCCGCAGCAAAGCCACTTGTCTAGGAGAACAAGCTCCTCCTTAACCCAACGCTCACGGACTCTTCCCCCGCGTACTTGGCAGAAGACAAGCGCCAGAAAGGGGGCCGTTTCCTCCACGACCAGAAGCCAGGTTTGGACTCCCATGTGGCATGTCTGGGAGTCCCCAAGAGGCAGCTGCAGGATAGTGTTGTGAAAGGGAATTCTGGAGAAGATGCTGGGCATCCTCCACAGACAGTACTTCCAAAGGAAATCTTGCCACCCTCCCTCTGAAGCCGGGGCATGGCCAAGCTCAGCTCTGGCTCCTATTCTGCTACAAATCTCTTCCAGGAATATCTTCCACCTCTCCCAGTACCATCTCGTTTCCAGGACTCCTCTCCACTGGCATATTTCTCTGCCTTTTCTCCCTGCCCTCATACTGTTACAGCTGCCTCAAACTTGATTTTGGGGTCTATTATGTCCTCTCCCCTACTTACTGTAGCAGGTGCCTCCTCTGCACTTCACTATCCAGGGCCCTGTGACCTGATCATCAGTACTGGATGTACCTTATTAGCTTCCAGTCCTCTTTCTCTCCCTCTTCAATAACACCCCCACTGGGTTTTGATCATCCCACGCCCTCCCTCCCCAGCTCCCCAGGCTCTGAGATTTGGGCCTGGCCCAGCATTAGTGCGATATGTTCGCCTGTCACCTCCAGCATAACTATTTCCCACCTCCTCCGATCTCATTTCCCTCCTGACTTGCCCAATCTTGTTTCTTGCTGCCGGGATCATTGATGGTCCTGAGACTGCAGCCTGCCTCCTTTCTTGAAAGACAGACTTTCTTCAGCTTTAGCTCTTGAGACCACAGAGTTCCTATTTCTGTCCTCCCCCAGAGAGCCTCCCACCAAGAGGTACTGGCCACAGAGCCCAGTATCCCAGTAGCTTCTGATCCTGTTTGCTTTTTTCCGCCTTTAGTTGATTTTAATCTCTTAATCCAAATTTCCTTCTCCTGGCCCAAAGATAGCAAGCATAAACCAATATTAAGTCCTGTCATTCCCTTTCCCCAACCCCTTCCTCTGTACCCAGTCTTCTTAGTGGGGTGACTCTGCTGTGACTTTATTTAGCTCTGAGTCAGATTTCAAGCATCGATGCAGTTAATTAACCCTTGGAGTGCTCCCCAAGCCCAATACACCCAAGCCACGGAGGGAGAAGAAAACAAGCATTCTCACTGGCCTATCCTGTTCACTGCCTTCCTACTTCTCCCTCTATCTCTCCATCATGAATACTTGCATGCAATTGGTTGTATGAGAAAACTGCCAGAGGTCCTGTGGCCTTCCCGCCCACCACCCCCATTCATTCAGGGATGGCCCAAAAGACCTGTTCTAGGAGCTGCTGGTGTCGAGGCCCACAGGGTGATAGAGCAGCGAGATTTTTGTCTCTTTCATCCAAACGCTCTCAATAATTCCCCACAGCTCACTTGGCCCAGTCACACCCACCAGGCTGGTGTGGACTTCCGGGGAGTCTGTCTGGGAGCTGGGGAGGGGCTGGAGGCTAGAGCCCAGTTTCACAGTGTGGGAAATGGATCCCATTAGTGCGCCAGCTGAAAAAAGCCTAAGAGAACTTTGCTATTTTCATTTTCAAGGAGACAATGAACTGCTTTCAACCCAAAGGAGCAAAACTTTGCACAACTGTTCAGAATTTATTATCGTGGCTTTTGTGGAAAAAAAGAAAAGGCACAGAAAGAGAAAAAAATGAATGGTGGTACGTTACTTTTGCTATTATTTCAGTGAAAATATGGAAGGAGGCCATGTCATAGCTAGGAATCATAGAAAGCAAATAAATGAATTTACAACTCAAAGAAAAGAATTGTTTTTCTAACACTTCTAACCTGATTATAGGACATTAGTGCCTATTGATAAGTGAAATTGTATTTGCATTTCACAAGAATATTTGCATTACTGAAATCTTGGGCCTCCTTCACGCTAGGGAACCATGCTCAGTTAAATCTTTTGTGTGGCAAGATCTCTGGTTCAGGCAGAAAATGGCACTTAAGCTAGAATGCAGACCTACAGGAGTATGCTCATTCTTACAGCTTGCTGGGAACACCACAGTTTGGCTTTTAGCCAGAGCTCATTGATACAGAAATGAAATCGAGACCCAGTCTAGCTTCATTAGCCTTTTTGGATCTCTAAGCACTATTTCCCAGCAGACTCAATCATCGACTGTTTTAGAGTAGACAAACTCGTCCACAACCTTCAGTTTCATCATCTCCTTCCTCTTTACGAATCACAGACAACAATGAGTAAGATACACTCCTTGCCCAATAGGAGTGCGTAATCTAAAAGGAGGTCAACCAGTAAGCTCCTGACGTGGGCAGGCATTGTAATGAGCGCAAGTGGAGATACAAGATGAAATGAAGGCGTCCCTGCCCACAAGGAGCTGACATCATACTGGAGGAAAACCCCACACATGTGTGAGTAGGCAGAGAATAGATACAGCCTAGATACGGAGTAGGAATAAGGTGAGAGCATAAAGAAACCCATAATACAGAAAGTGGGATTTAAGCTGTAGACAGAAGGAAAATTGGTTTGCCCAAAGCTGGAGGTGAAGAGAGATGACACTTGAGGAATAGGAGATGGGCAGTGTAAAAAAAAAAAAAAACTAATCAAACAAAAAACATGGTGACACAAGAGGGAGTAAGTAGTAGGGCAGTAGGGTTGAATTGGAGAGGGTGTGAAGGCCGCACAAGAACAAGGATGGGCTCTTCTTGCTGTAAATGCTATAGTTTAACTATGATCCTGCAGGCATGACGGAGCCAATAGGATTTCTAGAGCAGTGGGATGTCCAGGGCAGATCTAGACCTTAGGAGGATCGCTCTGGAGGCTGTAGAGGAGGGACCGGAGTAGAAAGAGGGAGTTTAGGAGAGGGAAGCCAATTAGGAGGCTATCGTAATAGTCCAGTGAGAGGAGATAAGGACCTGGATTGGGGTGGCAGATGAGTAGGGACAGAGAACAGGACTTATCCAAGAGATGTAGGAGAAGGAGAAAGGATGGGATTTGGTAAATGATGGAATACACAGAGTGAGTACAAGCAAGGAGTTAAGGACAACTCCAAGGTTGCCAATGGGGGACAACAGACGAATAAGAGCATATTTGACACCAAAAGGAGAGTTCAGAAGAGCAGTGGATTTGGGGTAAAAAATGGGGAGCTCTGTTTTGGATATGTTGAGTTTGAAAGACCTAGATATGAGACATCCAGATGGAAATGCGGGATTCAAGAACATGCAAGAGATTAGGGCTAGAAATACAGATCCGGGAAGCAACTGCAGACAGAAGATCATCAAATTCATGGGAGCTGACAAGATCACCAAGAAAAGGATGTAGACCGAATGCCAAGAGCCACAGGGAATACCCATGTGGATGAGCGAACAGCAAAGGAGATTGAAAAGGAGCAGGCATGCAGGCAGGAGAATGGGGACAGCACTGCAGCGGGCCCAGGTTCAGAAGCCCAACCTCTTTTTTTCAGGCTCATAGCCTCTAGCTCAGTAGGCTAGACAAAGTAGCTGATCACCGTAATACTCATTCTATACGCTTATGGCTTCAAAGTCTGCAGAGGGGTTCTTCCAAGAGAGGAGAAGCAAAAAAAAAGAGAAACAGCAAAAGCCCAATATGAACGAGGTACGGGACGGGCCATCCATTCTTACAAAGACAGCAATGTTCAATCTCAAGAAGTCCCAGCAGGCAACAACAGATTCAGTAACAACTCATAACTATGGTGACAAACTGCTGGGAAATTGGCATTTGAGTGGCATCAAGACATAGAACAACTTGAAAGGCTTCTCTTCTTGGATGTTCCCTCCTCTCTGGAATGTTCTAAGTGCTTTCACTTGGGTCTCTGCCTACCACTAAGTGCTCCTCAGTTTCATTTTATCTGTGTCACAGCAACTAATTGCGGGCATCCCCCAAGGCTCTATCCTAGGGCCTCTTCTCTTTCTCTCTCCTTTGGTCATGCTATCAACTCCCACAGGGTCAATTATTATCACAATCAATGATTCTCAGTTCTAGTTCTCCGGCCCAGTCCCTCTCCGGAGCTCTAGTCCAACATTATGGATGTCCCATAAGCATTTCAAACTCAGGGCATCTATAACAGAATTCATTTGCTTTGCTCCCAAACTCTCCTCTCACCTCAACTTGCTGATTAGCCTCTCATCTTGGACTTCTCACTTAATTAACTCAAGCACCATTTCCTTCCTGCTGCTAATATCTTCCCCTGGAAAGTGACTAAGCATATAGTCTGTATTTGTCTCCCAGGATCCTATTTATGTGATAATCTTCTTCATTAGAACATAAGCTCCTTGAGGGCAGGGTTTGTTTTTGCTTTTTCTGTGAACCCTGGCACTTAGCATGGCACCTGACACATAGGAGGTACTTAATAAATGAGGTTGATTTCATTTGGCAAGGTGAAGCCCAGCCTCTCTTTCGCAGGCTCATAGCCCTTAGCCCAGCAGGCTAGACAAAATAGCTGACTACAGTAAAACTCCTTCTATATGCTTATGGCTTAGAAGTCTGCAGAGGGGTTCTTCCAAAAGAGGAGAAGAAAAAAAAAAGAGAGAGAGAGAGAGAGAGAGAGAGAGAGAGAGAGAGAGAGAGAGA
>JAJPUD010016006.1:0-11967 GCA_023553655.1 Myrmecobius fasciatus | reverse complement strand
AGAGAGAGAGAGAGAGAGAGAGAAAATAGCAAAAGCCCAATATGAACGAGGTTGTTCAAATTGCACCTTGCTCGGCACTATCTGATCAGCTTCCGGGACTGAGAGGTCGGGGAAAGGGCCAAGTTGACTAATCCTCTTCCTGGTGGCCTCTCTCCAACTTAGACGCTTCCCCTGACGTCGGCCATCACTGTTATGCCGGTGTGTGTCGCTGCTAGGGCCACGTCAGGAGACATTGCTGCTTCTGCCACCATAGACTTCCAGTTGTTGTAGTGGCCACAATATCACTCACCCGAGTAAGAGGCAAGAACTGTCACTGATCCCGAGAGAAGCAGGCCCAGAGGAGCCCCTGACATTAGCTGCCACATGGGCCGGATCCTCGGAACACTGGGAGTCTAGAAGAGACCCCGTTGTTCCCTTCAGCCAAGAGTGCTCAAGCCAGACATTGGCATTTTATTTTATATTTTACCAGGTGTGGGGTCCCTAGTCATTAGCCTGTCCCACTCGGCAGCCAACTGGAGATTCTCAGTGATGAGTCAGTCACCCATGACTAGAAGTCAACAGAGAACACCCAACTGGGCCACCAGAAGAAGGCACAGAATAACCAAGCGTACTCTGGGGGAGACGATAAAAGGTGGCCCTCTACCTGGATCAGTAGCGCTCTACAGCTACCTTAAAGTTACTATGCCTATATCTAGAATGTATGGAGGCCCCTGTAATTTCAATTCTGCTGTGCTCATGGTTTGTAGGTGGTTGTTATGAGGCAGCTGGGTGGCAGAGTGGATAAAGTGTCGGCTCTTCACTGACAAAGAGCCGAGTTCAAATCCGGTCACAGATACTACCTGTGTGACACCTTGGGCAAGCAACAAATCTATGTGCACCTCAATTTTCTCAGCTATAAAATGAGGATAATAATATAGTTTACCTCCCAAGATTGTTTGTAAGGTTCAAATGACATATTCATAAAGCATTTAGCATACTGCCTAGCACATAGTAAGCATTTTAAAAAAGAAAGACCCATTTCTTCCCCATTTTATGCTACATAGCATAACCAGGAGAAAGTGGCATACAATTTGGAGTTTTTGCAAGAGGGAGCAACTTACAGCTACTATCCGGTTTCCCAAATGAAATTTAAATTGATACCTTCCTCTTCAAAACACTGCCTTTCCTCGGTGCTCAGCAAAGTAACATGTACTGATGGATTAAGTTAATGGTGTCTAAGCTGTCCATCTAACTGAAGACCTGGCCAATGGGCATTTTTCATCCACTTGCTTTTTCCTCTGTGGATTGTTATGTTGACTGTCCTCAAGTAGCTCTGGATCCCTCTCACTGAGAAGACCCGATGGTGCTCTGAGGATAGATATAATCAACACAAAGTCATCCATTAATACAATCAGAGAACCTCACTCTGTGTAAGGAATCTCTTTTCTCACTTAAGATTCTATGCAGGACATCTTCAACGGCACTGAAGAATGCCTTTGGTGGGCACACGGCTCCTGGTTGTGTGTCCTATGCGGCAATGAGAATCTGAGGGTGGCTGAATGGGGCTCTCTCTGTATTCACACCTAAAAGGAAATCTTGTACAGTGTGAGCATCTGTAGGGCAGAACACAAGAGTAAGAACCTTTCTTTTCATGAAACACTGTGGTTTACAGCCAGGAGGCGGTGAATTCACTAAGTTTCAGGCCTATTACTTCCCACTAAAAGTATGTTCAGAGTATTCCTGGTCTGAATACGTAGTACCCATCTATTTGCCCATCCTAGCACGACTTTCCATCTTAATCATCTCTGTAACGTTCATAATGTTCTTCATAGGCTTACAGTATTTTAGAGACAGTGGGTGACGAGAGATTCCCCCCTCATCAGTCACTGGTCCCCAGCAGACTAGGTTAAGAATAGCACAAGGACAACACAGAGTTACTAATCTCGATACCCAGTGGACAAAGCAACAGATGCAAGGGACAGGGACGGAAAGAGTTAATTCTGAAATCACACATGGTATGAGGGCTGGCCAAAGGGAGTCAGTCACTCTCGAGCCTGCCACTAAAGATCAAAGGTGACACAGGATCCTCTATTTATATACTGCTTTAAATGAATTGTATTCATTGGAGTACTTTGGATTTTAGTTTTTGGAAAAAGCACTTTGTAGTTACTGAATTCATTAACCCCTCCAACCCTCCAGTAAGGCCTGCTGTTGGTCTTCTAAATGGAGAAACTCAGACCCTACATAACTTGAAGAGGATCTACTTAAGGTATAATAGCTATGAGCCACGTTGACAGAGAGGTTAAGGAAAAATAGCTAGCGTCTGGGGCTGGCTTTGAACTCAGGCCTTCCTGATTCCCAGTCCAGCAGTCTAGCCACAGGGCCACCCAATTGTCATGAGATAACAAAGTCTGCCAGGTAAAAGTGAAAATGTGAGTCCTCAGAAGCAAATGATGAACTGAGAACTACATAACTATACTTCCCCCTCTTCAACATCTTTATTGACTTTCTCTACCACTGGCAGTGAGTTACCTGAATCAAGGCAAGATAGAATCAATCCATAATGACATTTATATAACTTATGCAATAATATATTTACAGAATAATAAATGTTTGAGAATAATAACAAAACTAGCTAATGTTCACCTACTACTTAACTGGGAACTGGGCTAATGCGCATTTGAGATGTGGGAAGTAGGTATCCTCATGATCCCCATTTTACAGTTGAGGAAGCCAAGCGAGACATTCACGGCTAGGACGTCTTCCTGACTCCAGGCCTAGTACCGGATCCGTTTATACCCATACCTGAGCCTCACCGCTTCCCCAGGAGTTGTTTTTGGATTCTTTCTCAAACTTCTATTAAGTGGAAAAAAGAGTTCTGCGAATGGGGTCCTCGGGTCAGAGCTATCCCAGAAGCTACCTTCTGTCTGCCTAGAGGAGCTGTGTGGTGCGGAGCTACACTCTCTGCAACACTCTCCTTGTGAAGCTTCCACGTTTGCTTGTCTGGAAAATTCTGTCTCCTTGAACTTGCACAGATTGTGTCTGAGGGGATGATGAGCTCACTCTCTAAATCTCTAAGTAGAGAGGTGATAACACACTTCCGATCAGAGAAAGGAGATGGGCAAAGATATGTCACCCAGCACACTTAATTAAGGTTCAAAAGAAGGATGAACGTCACCTCCCGAAAGGCATACTATCTCAAGTAAGGGACCACAAGAAAAGGGCGCTTCTGACAGGGGCCATTCGGCTTTGTTAACTTTTGCCAGTCTCTGTGCAGGTCTTGAAATCCCAGAGCTCATGGTGAACTGAGGCAGCCTCGATCTCTGAACGGAACTTTTGCTGGGTGGCTGGGCTCTTCTGGGACATGACATTTTGAGCCCTAACGAGCCATCTGTTGTATCATCACTCTAATGGGCAGATCTCACACGTATTTGATTTGGAGAGGGCCTCTGGTCCTCCATTAGCCTCTGTACTCACAGCAGTGCCCCAAGATTGCAATAACTACCAAGGGGAAACCTCTCATCTAAAGGATAATGGCCAAAAAATACTCCCAACCAGCGTAATGTCACTTGAGGGTTTGGACCACCCAAGTGCAGAAAAGGGACAAGCCAGCCTTAGGAACTTCGTTCTGTCTAGGTGACCTTTCAGCTTCTCTCCACCATGGTAACTTCATTGCCCTAGGAGAGAAATTCAATGCAGAGGAGCCCAGAATAAAGGCTGGAAGCCCAAATACATAAATAAATGAACAAAAATCCAACACATTTATTAAATGCCTTGCTGCAGACACTGGGCTGGGTGATGGGGATCCAAGACTTTCTAGCTTAACCTCCAAGGTCCCTTGTAGCTTGATATCCATGTTCTTATATGCTTAGGTGATATAAAAGGCACTTGCTGTTGCTGCTGTTCAGTCATTCCAGTTGCACCAAACTCTTCAAAGGCCCCATTTGGGGTATCCTTGGCAGAGATGTTAAGTGATCACTCATTTCCCTTTCCAACTTTTTTACCCATGGTAAACTGAAGCAAACAACAGGGTGAAGTGACTTGCCCAGAGGAACACTGCTTGGAAGTGTCGGAGGCTAGATCTGAGCTAAGGGCTTCCCAACTCCAGGGCCAGTGCTTTACCCATCATGTCATCTGGCTAACCCAAGCAGGGATACACCTCTAAGTAAATTCATCATATCTATGCAGTGCTTCCCTTGGGGCCCACTTGCCCAATTCATCTGGCATTGGCAGGGTAGGTCCCCAGAGCACCACTTTCAAAAGCATACAGGGAACCCTCTTAGGTGTCTGTCTTTCTAACATGAGCCCACCAACTAGCACCGGTGCGCTGCCCCCCTTCATGATCAGCTGGTACACTGTGTTGATTCTTTATCAGAAGCATTTACTTGAGCTGCACAGCTTAAATGGTCCTTACAAATCACTTTTCCCAACCCCAGAGTTCTCTCTCATAAACACAGAATCCATCAAAGGCAAGAGCGGCCATGAACTGAAAGCGAGGCAGACGCAAAGAGAGCACATGCGGCTAACCGAGGGCCTCGACGCCCTTTCGATCTCTGCAGGGTCCTTGTGCTTGCTACGGGCTGAATAGCTGTTCCACTGTCTAACATGGCTGACTCTTCATGAGGCATGGGGTCTCCTTGGGACGGGTAGTTCAAGTGAACTTATTTTTCCAGAGCATGGTGTCTTGGCTAGATGGGTGGGTGATCTGGGAACCTCAAAACTTACTATGCCAGTCGCTGCTTGACTAGGTCAGGTAGGTCAGTGGGCAGCTGAGCTGGCCCCTCAGCCAGTTCACTCACTGCCAGACAGTGCCAAGCAAGCTGCCCTGCTACTGGACAGCAGCTGCTGCTGGGTGGCTGGGCTCTTCTGGGACATGACATTTTGAGCCCTAACGAGCCATCTGTTGTATCATCACTCTAATGGGCAGCAAGTCTTTTCTGCTTTCAGCTATAGGTTCAGCTGGATGAATACAGGCTCTTTTCGGCTAGAACACTAGAGCTCTTTCTCTCCGGGCAGCCGTAAGTCTGCTCTACGACTCCCTCAGAACCTCCTTCAGCTTTTGGATTGCTTGCCGTTGCAAGGCATACAATGGATGAGGTCTCGCCCCGTCCCACGCCGTGTGACCATCCTTCCTGGCCCAGTAAGGGCATTCAGTTTCAATTCAGGCAGTCTCCCTCTCTCAAGAGCCTAAACGGTTAGGGACAAAGGTTTGGGTCCTGCAGGAAAGTTCCTTATCTTCCAGTCTTCTTCATCAAGCAAGTGACCAATTAAACTGCAGATCTTTTCTAGGGTAGAGAATGCTCTCCCATTTTTCGTTTTTAGTCCTCTAGACCTTTAACTTTTGCTGAAGTCTCTCAAGGGCACCTCCCCCTTACACACACACTCTCACATATACCAAGCAGGCAGCTAGGTGGCCTGGTAGATCGAGCGCTGGACTTGGAGTGAGGAAGACCCAAGTTCAAATCTGACCTCAGACACTAACTAGCTGTGTGACCCTGGGCAAGTCTTTCTACCCTGTTTGCCTCAGTTTCCTCACCTGTAAAATGTGCTACAATATCTCTGCCAAGCAAACCTCAAACAGTGTCATGAACAGCAAGGACTGAACAACCGGAACACATACAAAGTAAATGCCAAGTCATGTCGAGGACAGATGCGGCTGGGTGGGAGAAGCGGAGTTGGATGAGAAAGCCTTATGGGAGGTAGCACGTCAACTGAAGAAATGGCAAAGAAAATCCACATATATTCCTGGAATGCCTTACGTGTATGTGTGTGTAGGGGGGTGGGGTGATCAGGAAGAGGAAGACCACGGTGACCATGAATACACAGAAGCTGAGGCAGGATGTGCAAAGCCACAGGACAAAATGTGCCAGGGGTGAGCAAGGCCAGTGCGCCGAGATTACAGAGCCCACGAAGGGAGGGATGCTTTCCAATATCATGTGTGCCGTCTTAGTATCCAAATGTTGCCATCCTATCTGGAGCCTTCTCTCGACTGACATGCTCTTTTGCTTCCCATATGCAGAGACTGATCCATCTGTGAAGGGGCTGAACAACGCTGTTGAAATACAAAGAAATATTTGTATTCCTTCTAACCCAACTGGATTATTGGCTTTGCCTTCTGATTATCAGGATAAATGAACTAATGGCCACAAGGGACCTTGCTCTTTTTCTCTTGGCCTAATTCATAAAGAAACATGGTTTTCGAGTCTGGATGTTTCATAAGTCCTTTCTTTTATTCACTTCTTTTAAGGTATGTTAACATTTAATTTGGATTTGAATGGCCTTGCCGGCTTTTCTGCATTCCAGCAAGGCCCGCCGGGCTCATCTGCAGACCAAATGGGACAATCGACAAATGGCTCAGATACGAATTTATACTTGTTGAAGCAAAGCTCGGCTCAGCCCCATTAAGGTGCAGGACAGTCTCAATTAGTCAAAAGTGAGATTGGGGGCTTTTTAGAAAGGTACGGTTTTATTCTTCCCAGACAAATGTAGCAAGTGAAAAAAGTGACTAAGCAAGTGAGGTTTTTCATACCAGCAGGTTCAACGTGATCAATTTCTTGACCACTTACAGTCCTGTCTAGATTGAGGGCTGGCTCCCATTTACACGGCTCTCCAAAGTTTATATGTTCACACTAGGAAGTCACTCACCCCGTTGTTTCTTCAGAGAGAATGAGGTAATATGAATGGGATGTGAGCTGAAATTCATCATCAATTCTAAATAACGGGGAGGGGAGCTGAAAATACTGAAGGAAAAAACAGGACATATCTGGATTCAGAGAAACTGGGTTCAATTTTTGGTTTTATTTACTATCTGTGTGTTTTGGTAAAGTCACTATCTCCACACTCCTCCTCCCCATCCTCAATCAGGGTATTCCGTTTCAAGGAGAAGCTAGAAGAGATGGCCTCTGAGTTCTTTCCCAGGTTGAAATCTATGTTCTTTCAATCCAACTGCACCATGAAGTAGATTCAATCATCATCTAATTATGTGCCTCCTAGAAACCCAAGGATCAAAAAATGGTGCAATTTTCCCCTGCTCTCAAAAAGTTCTATTCTGCTGGGTTGGTGGAGGGCAGAGAGAGCACAGATACACAGATAAATAAATACCAGTCATGTGAGGATGGCGTGAGAATAGGAAATTGGGGGGGGGGCAGAGAAGACTTCCTAAAGGAGGGGTCATCTAAACTGAGGTCTTGGAGTGGCTGCAGACAAAGGGAGACCCCACAGGCGGTGCGCTGGAGAATGAGGGATAGGCAGAGTTGAGATAAGGAATTGTTCTTCACCCCGAATCCTCCATAAACCAGACTACCTCTTGGATAGACTGATTACTGATAAGGATGGATTTCTTCAGTTCTAAAATGTCCTTAACGCACATTTAACACAAATTCAGAATCATCAATGCCTAAGAAGAACATATTACCCATAATTTCAGGAGAGTCCTAGCAAGGTGAGAACTATGCAATCAACTCTGAGCATCCTGGAAGGTCTAGTTGGGAAAGGGTACTTTGGCATAGATAGCCCCGTATCTTCTGAGAGTACCCAAACGGTATCCATACAGGGGGCAGTGCCCCCAACTGGTATCCCTTCTCCCCTGCCCCCAAGGTACCCCAGGCAGTCACAGAGATTTTGCCCTCTTTGGGAATGTATGCAGATAGTCTATGCCTGCCCCTTCGTCTCAGCCTCATCCAGCCCTGCCACCTAAAACTGATGGCAGAGCTGGAAAAACTGATGTCCCCGAGTCCCACAGTGGAATCAAGAAGAGGCAGTTTCCGGCTGGCAGGGCTCTTGGAGGCAGCTTTCTAGAAGCCTGGATGTGACTCCAAGCAGGGTAGAGGAAGGGTCTGTCAGGGGCCCTATCGCCCCCACCGAACACTGGGTTGAGGCTTGTTCCTGAGGATCCTGGATTAATCTCTCTCTTCTTGGAGTTTCTTTCCTTGCTCATCAAGCTTTTGAACATCAAAGAGTCCTGGAGGGCCTGGGAGGCTCAGTAAGGATAGTATTGACTGCACCAGCTGTGGTAACAGAAAGAGATCAGCAGCAGCGCCTTTGGGGTCCTGAAAAAAGAAAGCATCAAGTGGGAGGAGGGGGGGAAAGACCCTGCTTGGTGTTTGCTCAGAGGGTGTTCAGTGGAGGTGAAATGGAAAGCAGCTAATTAGCAGCACTGCAAAGAAACTGCGTCCCAGTGGCTTCATTGAGCCTCCCGGCTAACAGAGGAAGTCCCCCCAAGGGGATTTTGATTACAGACAAAGAGAATTGTACCCAGCATAGTTGAGAGGGGAAAGAGAAGAGCCAAGACATGTGAAAAAAGCCCAATTTCCCTATTGAGGGGTCACCAACCCTGGGCAAAGCATCCAAGCATGAAAAGGACAGGGACTGGGGGCAGGCATCAGTCTCGGGGGGTCTCAGGCAATCGATGTGTTATTAGACCCTAGGCTTAGATGGGCGAAATCCCTCTCCTCTGTACGGTTTTGAGGAAATGTTATAATAAACCCATGGCAATAGATCCCATTCCCAAGGCTACCGGCCTAATGAGGAAAGCAAGCTCGTGATTAAGTTTACTGAATTGACCAAATTCTCTGGACTCGGAAAAGGCGAGATATACTTGAGCTCCCCCGTTCACTCTCCAGCCCCCCCAAATCCCTCTTTCTATGGGATTTTAATGACTGATTTTCAAGTCTAGATGATTGAGAAGGAAAGAATAGTTCTGAATACTTGGGGAAAGGAAAACAGCTGCAAAAACCTCAATTCCGATTCAGAGCAAAAAGCAACCACAAGCAATCAAGTGCCTTTCTTATACGAGGTGCCTATTATTACAGAGACAGGAACAGGGGTATGATGGAGTCAGCTTCCAGAGTCTCCTGAGAGCTGATTGGTAACTTTTTTAGCTTGAGCCCTTGCACCTCAGCAAATGCCACAAGTCAGAGGCTTGATTTCCTGTTTTGTTGTCTGGAAAATGATGGCTAAAATATACCACAGAATCAACTCCAAAGTTCTCAGAGAACTGGTTGTTAAGCATTTACTAATACACCAGTGAAAGGGGACAAGAAAGAACCTTTTGTAATAGTTTATCTGTGGTAGCAAACTTGTTGTAATTATGACGAAGAAATATGGTGTACAGAGAATATTTGCTAGGACAGTGCAACAACTGTTCATCAGCCCTTTCTTTACATCGTTCACTTTGTCCTGGGTCATTATTTCAATCTCATCAGCTCCATAATATTAAAACCCAAATTAGACGTTTATTTCAAAGTTGTGAAAGTTCAAAGGCAATTCCAATTATACCCTCTCATCAAAGTTACTTTACAAAAGTAAAAATTAAAGAATATCAAAACTGTGGCAAGGATTACCTGATGAATGGGAAGCTGATTGAGGTGATGTCAACGTTATTAAACATATAATAGGAGTTTCTTTTAAAAGTCTACCAGCTTCCTACTTCCTACTTGGTCATCACGACTTCAATAATGGACCTACCAAAAGGACTAAAAACAACAAATGCTGCTATTAAGCCCAGAATGAGCTTCTGACTTCTGACTTTCCAGAGAGAAGTTTGTGTAAGAAGAAACAAAAATCAAACAAGGAGAAGAAAAGTATCTGGGTGACTTGAATTTGGGATGGTAAAATCTGGGAGAAAATAAAGAAAAACTTTAAGACCAATTTGCAGGTACACATGCTGTCTGCTTCTGAGTTGTAAGAAACGCCAGATGCTGGACAGCTCAGTAAGATATAAAAGAACAAGGGAGGACACAGAAGGGCCAATGTTGTCTCGATTTTCAAGAAGGGGAGAGGAGATAATCCACAAACAATAGGCTAAGGGGTTACTTTCTGTTGGGGGGTGGAAATTCTAGAATCTAGAAAGACATGATTGGCAGTGAACCTAAAGAGCCAGCCTCATTCCACATCTTGCCCCGCTAGCCTCATTTCCTTTTCTGACAAGATGACTAAATAAGTACCCGACGGCAATCCTGTGGATGTGATTTATGTGATTTACCTAGACATTAGCAAGATTTCTGATAAAAGCGCATCATCTAAATTGTCCGTGTGGAAAAAAGGCAGCATGAGATCTTGGTCTACATTTAGGAGGGGCTGTTTCCAGAAATGGTGGGGGGGGGGGCAAGCCCATCATCAGTACTAGCTGCAGTTCTGGTCAGCATGGTTTGAGAAGGACATTGGTAAACTGGAGAATTTCCAGAGAAAGGCAACCGGAAGGGAGAAGGGCTAAGAACTGGTATCCTACGAATATCAGTGAAAGAGGTGGGCGTGCTTAACTTGAAGAGAAGACTCAAGGAAGCACAGCAGTGAACCAAATATTCCATGGAGTCATATGAATAAGGGATGAGACTTGTTCCAGTTGGTCCAAGAAGGCGGAAGCAGAAGGAATGGGTAGAAGCTGCTGACAGACAGATTTAGGCTCAGTGTCAGCAAAAACTTAACGACGAGAAGGATTCAAAAACTGACCCGAGTGCCTAGGTAGGGGGCATTCAAGCAGAGGCTTGACAGCCACTGCATAAATGTGTCATAGCCAAGATTTCCTTGGTGTGTGGATTAGTCTGAGTGGTCTCTGAGGTCCCTTCCTCTTTCCAAGTTCTGGGAGTCTATTAATCCTTCCTAACATGCTCAGTAAGTGCTTGTGAAGCTGATTTTTTTAATGATGACAATGTATTTGTGCAAGGGTTAATGCAGGGGTGGGGGGGTGGTATACTGAGAGGAACAGGAGTTTGGTCATTTGCTCTAATAGCCCAAGAGAAGAAAGAAGGTCCATTTTTGACAAAGCCCATAGGGAAACATCCACGCTGCAAAATCCAACCCCACTGGCTTTGCTGGAGAACTATTAAAATGTGCTCCATAAGCCATCATCCTGAAAAGGCCGAATTAATTCCAAATCCGGGCTGTACACTATGGGTTAATGGGGTTGACAATTGATCATACTTAAATGGTATTAAGGTAATGCATTTAAACATGAAAAGTTTACAACCCAAATTGATCACCTTAGCCAATTTAAGCAAGAGGGATCAATATCATCAGCTCCCCCTCTTTAAATGTTAACAAATGCTTTAACACAATAGGGCCGGACATGAGATGCAGATTAAAATTAGATACAGAATTAAGTTGCTTCTATTCAGCAGTGGAGTCAATTTGAAAATCCTGATAATCAGCCGCAGCTGCCCACAAGGCTTGGCTTCCCAGCATTTAACGAGAAGGGATGCTTGTGCCCCACACAGCTAATGATTTCTCTTCAGGAATGGAAGCTTGTGACAAGAAGCGGCCCTGGGACTGTCAGTACTCACAACCAATTCAGAACAAAAAATGATGGGGGTGGGAGATACATGAGAGGCAGCCTGGCACGGGCGATCACACTGGATCTAGAGCTTGGAAGGCCCGAGTTTACAGCTGGCACGGACTGGCTTTAGTAATCCTAAGAAACTCATCTTCCTGATGCCCTGGACAACTTCTAAAGACCAGAAATCAAGAGAAGAGGCCAGTCAACCCGGTGAGGGAGTGGGAGTTTTCTCATCTGGGAGCTCCCCATATCACAGCTGTAGTTCTTCCTTCCCAGGAGGCTTTGGATTCCAATGGAAAATGATTAATCAGAAAAACCAGTGAGTCCAGGACAAATATGAGATCCCAACACTATATAGAATAGTTGTTTCCCAATATGAAAGTTGGCCGCAGCCAATGACAGCTCTTTGCTTAAAGGAGGAGTAAGGGGACATAGAACCTCCTTCTTGGGAGCCTGTAGATTGCCATTTTGAGGCAGGATTGGCTCTTGGCAGAAATGGAAAGTCAGTAATCTTTGCTTTAGTCTGTGTCCCATCTCTGTGGGATTGTACCCTTCCCCCTCCCCTAGGCCAGGGCTTTGTCAATTCTTTCCATTTATGACCCCTTCTCACCCAAAAAATGTTTACGTGACTCTGGGTACGCGGGCATATAAAATAGGTAAACAAATCAAATATTTCCTGAGAATAAATCATAATTTCACAATGCCTGCATTCAGTT
>JAJPUD010016005.1:23236-33497 GCA_023553655.1 Myrmecobius fasciatus | reverse complement strand
CTGATATATTAACTTGATCAATCTCCATTTTGCCCAATTATGGGATGAGTGTAATAATACTTTCACATAACTACTTTACAGATATATTCCATGGGGAAATGGGCTGAGGATACAAAATGGCTGTTTTCTCTTCTGTTTCTGAATATTGGCCTCAATAGTTCAAAAGACAAAAGATCATGGATTTAGCATAATAAGATATGATAGAGATCAACTAGTCTAATTTTATCATTTTATAGATGAGAGGCCTAGATTTAAGTGACTTGACCAAAGCTATATGGTTAATAAATGATTGAGCCAAAAGTTGAATCCCAGTCTTGTTACTAAAAGTCCAAAATTCTTTCTGATGCAAAATCAGAGAGAGGATTTCTGATAGAACCCATTTGTATAGGTACTCAGCAAATATTAGCTACACAAATTTTCTTCATCTTCATCCCAGAGACAAGCATTCCCCCTTCTTTTTAATTATTCCTGTTATACTACAGTAAGCTCTGTAGAATTCTCTAAGTATTCTGCTCTCTGATCACATATCTAAGTCTATTCCACAAACTGAAACATTTAATAGTTCAGAACAGAAGAGGAAGCATTGAGAGAAAAATGAGTGTTCTGCTGGGCACAGTCTGTAACTCTCTTGCTCACTGTATGCCTCAAATATCTTTTCTGAAGGACTTTAGTGAGAAACAAATTTAGCCCATAAAGGGCAAATGGGGCTTGGTTACATTAAGAAGTCAAGGCTTATCCTGTGGTTTTGCAGCTCCTTCAGAATAGTGCTATAAAACATCTTCATCACTTTATGCGGGCATCACTTGGTGTTTATATATCTGGCTGGCTCACTCAGAATCCATCTTGATAGCCATGATGTATTCTGGGCATGGAAAAATGGTGATATGCTCCTGAAAACAGAAACTGGGTACAAGCTAGAATTGTTCAAGAGAAAAGGAACAATGTAACCAAGCCATACAAATAGTTCAGTTAAAAAGCTTTAAAGACATTCATATTGTTTATTATCTGTTGTCCAGATTATATAAATTTTTGAAGCAGCCAAAACAATGGCTTGGACAGATGATCTGGGATTAGTTTCATGTCTGCAGTTCTGTATTTTAAAAGGCATTTCACTTTTTTCTTTTCTATGGAAAAGGAAAGCAAACAGTCCCTAGTTCCTAACTCATTATACCCTTGGGAACCTCTCTGTCCTCTTCTTTAACGCAGAAGCCTCTGCATAATTGAACTATTATGTATAACAACACCAAGGTGGTCTGTGATGTTAGTGAGAAAGACAGAAAATCCTAGAGGAATAAAAATTGTGCTCAGGGAAATTAAATATGCCTCGATCATCAATTTCAGTCACAGCTTTCAGTGAAAAGCATAATCTCTCTTCCTTGTGCTATTTTAAAATTTGATATTACTTGACACATAAAATAACATAATAAAAGGCTTTGTAGGAGTATAACACTTAAATAGGCAAATGTATCTATGACATCATCATTATAGGTATTACTTCCAAGGATGCAGCTTGAAATCAATGTTACATAAGGTACCTGGGATTCTCTTCTGTGTCCTCCAGAGGTTCAACCATAGATGATCAACTCAAAGTTACCCCAGGTCTTTCTCAAGGTTTCCTCTGTTGAATTCAATAGGACACATGAATTTTTCCATCTGACTTTCTCATCTTTTGGCCAAACCAACTTCATTTTTGGTCATTCTTTTGTCTCATTGAGAAAATCCTTTAAACTGCTTCTCCAAACCAGGTTCAGGCAGTGATTTTCTTCTTGCTTGCAGTGCTTCCTCTTTTTATTCACTAATGATTGGTGAGCTTGTCTCCAAACATTCATTTGAAGAGGCTCATGCAATAGTGATAATATCAAATGTGGCTCTAGTCCATGAATCTCAGAATTCCTTTTTCACCTGGTTCTAGCTATGTACTTAGCCTGCTTTCTAGATCCTTTTTATTTTTTCCTTTATTCAATTAAAGGTAAGCTCCTTAAGAGGAAGAAAAATCTTTTTTCCTGCTTGTATTTCTATCCCAGGATTTAGTGTAGTGTTTGGTACAAAATGTTTAATGAATATCCCTTCCCACTTTCCCCATTTGTTCATTTTCACCTTCTTCTTTCTTCTTCCTCTTCATTTTCTTTTCTTCTTCTTTCTTCTTCATCTTCTTCATCATCTTTTTTATCTTTTTTTCGATTTCTTCTTCTTTCTCCTTCTCCTTCCTTCTTCCTTCCTTCTTTCCTTCCTTTTTCTTTTTCTCTTTCTCTCTTTTTCTTTCTTTCTTTGTTTCTTTGTTTCTTTGTTTCTTTCTTTTCTTTCTCATTCTACCTCTTCTTCCTGGTTCTTGCTGTTTCATACCCACTATCATTTTGTACTTTAATTTGATTTTTAGAGTCTATTTTTATAGACTATAGTTTTCCATTATATGCAGCCATACAATACCAGTAAAAATATTAATATTTAAATTTTAGTCTTTGTTTCAAGGAGAAGCTTTGCACTATATATCATTTGCTAATAGTACCATAGTTAAAATCTTAATACTGGAAGGTTAACCAGCAGATGATAATTCTTTTTTTTTTTTGTGATCAATGCTAGATAGATAAACTGATTACTAAGTTATAGGTAGCATTTAATATCCATCTAGAGTGAGAGTGGTAAAATCATATTGCGTTGATGTAATCTTTGATCGTTGAAATATTTAAAAAATAGAAGTTTTAGAGCACATGACAGAATTGTGCAATAAACAGAGTATGTTTTTGAAGTCAGAAGACCCAGTTTCAAACCCAGCCTTTGACTCAATACCATAATGATTTTGGCCAATTCAGTTAAACTCCCAAAGCCTCAACTTTCTTACTTCCAAAGCAAGAAAAATTGATTTGATATTGTTTGAAGACTGTTCCAGCTTTAAACTCTATGTTCTTAAACTGTTCAAAGGAGTAGCTACTAGTAATTTATTTCTAATTTATATACTTATTTTTTTGGCACAGAGCCACAAAATAGGCTCTGGAACTTTTTACTAGTATTTGAAATTTTAAAATATATTTTAAGTTTCTTTTTCAGACTATTTATTCACCATTACACATCTTTTAAAGAAAAGCAACATGAAATATCTCAATTAAATATTGAATATATACAAGCATTGTTCTAAGTACTGACTCACTTTAGAAAAACAAGGTCAGTTCCATTTCCTCTTAATTTCCAATATTTCAATGACAGATATATGGAAAGAGAATTGAATTTGGTCTATTTGTCTCCATAAAGTGGAAGCAAAGTAGAAGTTGTGAAGAGAGAAATTTAGGCTTAATGTCAAGAAAACTCTGAAAAATTAAAATTATCCAAAATTGGATTGGGTTCTTTTGAGAAGACTTTTAGTCTTGGCATATTTGGCTACTGAATTAATATGGTGTTGCAAACTTCCATGTAAAGTTTAACTGGTTTTCAAAGGAAATTTCACACAGCATATAGCATAATGCTTGATGAATGACAATTTGTTTTAATAAGTTAAGGTGCTGCTGCTAAAGTAATGGGTAGCCTTTAGTAATTAGTAATGGTTAGTCTTTAGTAATTCCTCAAAGCATGGGCCAGTTTTTCTTTACTCAAAGAATAGTTCATGTGATAGTGACATGTTATCTTTGAAGATAGAATACAAATATTTTTAATAATAAAATACAACAGGAGATAGGACATAGATACAGAATGAATTAAGGGCAGATGAAAAGCATGTGATTTATTATGAATTACTTATTTTATAAAATGAAGATGACTATATATGAATAAATACCTGTGGTTGCTAGAAATTAATTTACTTTTCTTCTTTTTTCAATCTGAACCACTTTCTTAATATTGTATATCTTATTCTTTGGCAGTCTATCAGTATCTGGAATTCTTCAGTTTAAGAAAATCAAGAGGATTAAATGTACAGTCTTAATAGTGGTGATGAGTCTTTTAAAGAAGGCATAAAGCATGCATTAATTATTATCTACTAGTGAACATTATCTCTCCTACTTGTATGTATAAGAAATGATATTTAACCAAAAACTTTTGGCTGAAAAGAGTGTTATTGGTTGGTAGAGCCTGAAATTATCTCCCAAACACTTCTGAAATTTGGAGAATAAAAAGACAGTGGTAATAGACTATTTTCCAAAAAAAAATAAAGACAAGTAGCTTGAAGTTCCATACACCACAATGATGACACTTAATCCATCCCTTCAGCTTCTCTCAGCTCTAATGTCAAAAATGGAAAGAAGTATAAAAGTAGTCTAAATTAAATATGCAGCTATTTACAAAGGAGACAGAAAACTATATAACTTACTTGAAACCTTGGCTACTTCAGTCTAGGAGAATGTGCTAACTGTAAGAAAAAGATCTGCCATCATAACATTTGAAAAGAAAATGCTGATGACAATAAATTTTTTAATACTCCCTAAAGACAGGATTTTCCCTGGGGAATGGAATAGAGTTTTTGTTTATTTGTTTTAGCATCCCTCAAAACATTTGCACAGCAAAAGACAATATAAAATGTAACTTTCATACAGCATTTCCTTTTATGGACCAATATTTTTAAATGTTAACCTTTCCTCTCTCCTTCTAGTGTCCATTTCACTGGGATGAAGTTTGGATTAAGAAAACTTCTTTTCTTTTATTCAGTGCCTGGCACATAGTACATGCTTAATGAATTCTTGTTTTTAGTTAATTATACAAAAGTGAGGGGAATAATATAAAATAACGAATATATCTGAAGACTTAGAATTGCCCATGATCATTTTAAAGTGTATGTTCTCTTTGATGACAATGATCATAAGACATTTATATGCTTTCAGTTTGTTAGAGTCTAGACCAAAACTTCCTTCAAATCTTACTACTCAATGTCCCTTTTCTCTTGATCCAATGATGTTACATAGATATCAATGAATTCCATACAGAATTTATCCATTTGTTGTATGTTTTTGTTGCTAAATGATCAACCCACATTTTTCCAAAAATACATCCAATCCAATAAGCATTTATTATATGCCAGGAATTGTGCTAAGTGCCAGAGAAATACGTTAAAAAAGAAACATTTCCTGACTTCTAGTAGATTACAATCTAATCGAAGGAGACAGCGAACAAAAAGTGGCACAAAAGCAGATGAGGAGATTAGGATAACAAGACAATAGGACATATCTTGTGTGGGGTATCTTGTTGTATGGAGTTGAAACAAGGCAGAACAACAGATGCCAAGTGTAGTGAGCTGAGAATACAGTTTCTGTTCCTATAAAGGAAGATGTCAATAAAAATTGCACTTCAGATATTAAAATAATCTTAGAAGAAAAATAGTGTTTTTCTTTAAATTTCAGCATCTTAAGTTTCTGCACTATATAGTTGAATCTTTGATATAATAGTTTTATTGGATTATTGGATTAGATTCAAGATGAACTATAAAGATCACTTTACTTGATTTATTCATTTTTCCAATAAGGAACCAGATTAATAGAACTTAAATAACTTTACAAAAGTCATATGGATAGTAAGTGGTCAAATCAGATTTTGAATTCAGTTCTTCTGATATCAAATATGTTTCTTTCTCTGTGTCTATCTCCCCCTCTTTCCCTCTCCCTTTTTTATCATTTCTTTATTTTTATTTCTTCACTTATTTATTTATGGTAAAGACCCATGATTTAATCTGAAAAATTTAAGTGACTTGTCTGTAGTTATATAATTTAAGAAAATCTGTTAGAAGTGATACTGAATTTGTGTCTTTTTGACTCTAAAGCAGGGTTTCTATCCACTGCAAACTACCACTTTTGTTTCCATACTACTTATTAAATTTCTCTTCAATACTGGAAAGTATTCAGCTATTAGAATTCATATATTTATTTATTTTTTTCTTACAACTTCCTTAGTCTCTGGTATTATCAAAAAATTGGAAATAAAAATCAGAAATGGTGTTCTGACAAAAACAACATATCCTTTTGTACTGAGGTAAGTGCAGGCTATAATTCTACATTGTAGTTATTACTATGAAATCAATAAGTATAGAACTAGATGTTTAATCAGCCAGGAATATGCTGTAGTGACCCTCATCAAAGATTTTGTAGGATTTTTTTTCAAACCTTGAGATTGCCAACTCTGTGTATCTAATGCTAATGCCATTATTTAATAGTTAGGGAAAGTTTATTTCTGCCAAGATTATATGCTAATTTTTTTAATCCATGAAAGAGAGGTTAAAAGAGAGTTTAGAAGGAGGCAAAAAATGTTCAATATTCAGAAAACAGGAAACTTATAAATGTACTATATTTTCCTTATTAAGAAAAGGAATTTGATTTTTTATTTTTCTTCAGTACAATATAATAGAAGATTTTAAGTGTGATCTATCAAATAGTATGTTTTTCAAAAAGAAAAGTAACATTAAGCTTATTTGTTTGCTCTTCTTTATGGTTTTATTTTTCCTTCTTTGAAAAACATTGTCACTTGGGTCAAAAGGTGTTCATTCCAGCACAAAGTCTAGAAAAGCCAGAGGGAGAGTTTAAATATACCAGATCAGCAACTAAGACCTTTGGTCGTGGCTTAGTAGCAGAACAAACCAGTAAAGCAGCTCCCAGTTCCAGCTCAGAAGGCAAATTCTTGGGAAATAGGCTATTTCCTAGAAAGAGAAGGTAAAGCTAAGCCCCTGAAAACACAAGGAAACCCTGTGTTCAAAGCCCAGATTCAGAGCTGCACAAGAAAGCATGGAACAGAGTCCGCTTTATCCCAAGAGCAGAGCTCTACCATAAAAGTAAAAAAAAAGAAATGCAAAAAGAAAATTTAAAAAAAAATCAATAAAAAAACATAAAAGAACCTTGATCATAGAAAGCTACTATGGTGACAGGGAAGAACAAAATACCAAATCAGACAAGAACAGAGGAAATCTCAGAGTAATATGAATTGGTCTTAAACACAAGGAAGCTTTTTTGTACTGCTTATAAAAGACTTTAAAAGAAAAATAAGAGAGGTAAAAGAAAAAATGAGAGATAAGCAAAAGAGAATCAACAGTTTGGAAAAGGAAGTCAATTTCTTCAAAAATACAGTTTTCCAAATGCAAAAAAAAAAATCCACTGAAGAAATCAATACCTTAAAAAACACAATAGGTCAAATGCAAAAAAAAATTATTAAAGAATACAACACCTTGAAAAGTAGAATTGATTAAATGGTAAAAGAAATACAAACATTAACTGAAAAAAAATCACACATTAAAAACCAGAATGGAGAAAATGGAGGCTAATGATTCTATGAGAAATCAATAATCAGTCAAACAAACTAAAAAGGATGAAAAAATGGAAGAAAATATAAAATATCTCATTGGAAAAATAGCTGACCTGGAAAATAGATCAGACAATTTAAAAATCATTGGTCTACATGAAAACCATGACATGCAAAAAAGAGCCTGGATGGTGTTCTTCAAGATATTATCAAGGAAAACTGTTGTGATATACTAGAAACAGAAGGGTACATTGTCATTGAAAGAATCCGTTGATCACCTCTTGGAAGAGATCTCACAAGGAAAATCCCCAGGAATATATTTGCAAAGCTCCAGAACTATAATCCCAAGGAAAATATACTCCAAGCTGCCAGAGAAAAACAATTCAAGTTACAAGGAGAATAATTAACCAAGATCTGGCAGCATCAACAATAAAGTATCAGAGGGCTTTGAATAATATATTCTCGAAGGCAAAGGACCTAATGTTACAACCAAAAATTAACTCTCCAGCTAGACTAAGCATCACCTTTCAGAGGAGGAGATAGATCTTCAACGAAGTAAGTGACTTTCAATCATTTCTACTGGAAAAAAAAAACCAGAACTAAATAGAATATGTGATCTTCAAACACAGGACTCAAGAGAAACACAGAAAAGTAAACAGAGAAAATCTATATTATTTAAAGATTAAAGTCTTTATGTCTTTTTTTCAATAAATTCTTTTTTTAAAATTTTTTTTATTAAAGCTTTTTATTTGTATAACATATATATGGGTAGTTCCCCAGCATTGATCTTTACAAAGCTTTCCATTACAAATTTTACCCCCAGTCCCCTCTCCTCCCCTAGATGGCAGGAAGTCCACTACATGTTAATAATGTTGAAATGCTTGACAAGTTATGCAAGAAAAATCCTGTCTACAAGAAAAAAAAATCAGAGAAAGGAAACACAATGCAAGCAAATGTCAATAGAGATCATGAAAATGTTACATTGTTGTCCATATTTCATATCCTTCTCTCTAGGTGTATATGGTCTTCTTCAGTGAACAACTGGAACTGGTTTGAGACAATTCTTTGTTGCAGAGAGCCATGTCCATAAGAATTGATCATCATGTAATATTGTTGTTGCTGTATATAATGATCTCCTGGTTCTGTTCGTTTCACTCAGCATCAGTTCATGCAAGTATCTACAGGCCTCTCTGAAATCGCCCTGCTGGTTGTTTCTTACAGAACAATAATATTCCATAACATCATATACCATAATTTATTCAGCCACTCTCCAAATGATGGGCATCCCTTCAGTTTCCAGTTTCTAGCCACTACAAAAAGGGCTGCTACAAACATTCTTGCACATGTGGGTCCCTTTCCCTCCTCTAAGATCTGTTTGGGATATAGGCCCAATAGAAACACTGCTGGGTCAAAGGGTATGCACAGTTTGATAACTTTTTGAGCATAGCTCCAAATTTCTCTCCAGAATGGTTGGATCCGTTCACAGTTCCACCAACAATGTATTAGTGTCCCAGTTTTCCCACATCCCCTCCAACATTCATCGTTATCTTTTCCTGTCATTTTAGCCAATCTGACAGGTGTGTAGTGGTACCTCAGAGTTGTCTTAATTTGCATTTCTCTGATCAATAGTGATTTGGAGCAACTTTTCATATGACTAGAGATGGTTTTAATTTCATCATCTGAAAATTGTCTGTTCATATCCTTTGACCACTTATCTATTGAAGAGTGGCTTGAATTCTTATATATAAGAGACAATTCTCTATATATTTTAGAAATGAGGCCTTTATCAGAACCATTAAATGTAAAGATGATTTCCCAATTTGATGCTTCCCTCCTAGTCTTGTCTGCATTAGTTTTATTTGTACAGAAACTTTTTAACTTAATAAAATCAAAATTATCTATCTGGTCTTCAATTAGGAGTTCCAGATCTTCTTTGGACATAAATTTATTCCATCTCCACAGGTCTGAGAGGTAAACTATACTACGTTCCTCTAATTTGCTTACAATATCACTCTTTATATCTACATCATGAACCCATTTAGATCTTATTTTGGTATGTGGTGTTAGGTGTGGGTCAAGCCCTAATTTCTTCCACACTAGTTTCCAATTTTCCCAGCAGTTTTTGCCAAATAGTGAGTACTTATCCCAAAAGCTGGGGTTTTTGGGTTTATCAAATACTAAATTGTTAAAGTTATTGCCTACATTATCCTGATAATCTATCCTATGCCACTGATCGACTGCTCTATTTCTTAGCCAGTACCAAATGGTTTTGATGACCGCTGCTTTATGATATAGTTTTAGATCTGGTACAGCAAGGCCACCTTCATCTGCCTTTTTTTTTCATTAATCCCCTTGAAATCCTTGACCTTTTATTTTTCCAAATGAACTTTGCTACTATTTTTTCTAGACCAGTAAAATAATTTCTTGGGAGTTTGATTGGTATGGCACTAAAAAAGTAAATTAGTTTGGGTAGTATTGTCATTTTTATTATGTTCGCTCTGCCTACCCATGAGCACTTAATGTTTTTCCAATTGATTACGTCTGATTTTATTTGTGTGAAAAGTGTTTTGTAGTTTAGTTTGTATAGGTTCTGACATTCTATGCTATCATCTGTTATTTGGAATGGAATTTCTTTTTGTATCTCTTGCTGCTGAATTTTGTTGGTAATATATAAAAATGTTGATGATTTATGTGGATTTATTTTGAATCCTGCAACTCTGCTAAAGTTGTGAATTGTTTCTAGTAGTTTTTTAGTTGAGTCTCTAGGGTTCTCTAAGTATACCATCATGTCATCTGCAAAGAGTGATAATTTGGTTTTTTCATTACCTACTCTAATTCCTTTTATCTCTTTTTCTTCTCTTATTGCTAAAGCTAACATTTCTAATACAATATTAAATAGTAATGGTGACAGTGGGCAGCCTTGTTTCACTCCTGATCTTATTGGGAATGGTTTTAGTTTATCTCCATTACATATGATGCTTGCTGATGGTTTTAAATAGATGCTACTGATGATTTTAAGGAAAAGCCCATTTATTCCTATACTCTCTAGTGTTTTTAA
>JAJPUD010016004.1:0-35447 GCA_023553655.1 Myrmecobius fasciatus | reverse complement strand
TTAAGAGTGTAAAGAGATCTTGAATCCAAAAATCCATAGAACCACTGGTCTAGTGGATTCAGATCTGGCTTCAGAGCCAAGAAGTCCTGTATTCACATTTGTACTAAATGCTGATACATACTTGTGACCTTGGGTAAGTAATTTAACTTCACTACATAGTCCCTTAATACTGGTGGGTGCAGAGAAAATGCCAATCTTATTTGTCAGGAAGTTATATATAGCAATAAAATAAGTTTAGTCCCTATCCCTATAAAACTTAAATATACAAAGAGATTAAAAATAGATGAGGTAAAGCAAAATAATCTTTGATACTGAAGTAAATAGGGAGCCATTGGAAAGATATGATCAGATTTATACTTTAAGAATATCAATTTGGCAGCTGTGTAAAGCAGAGCTTCTTAAACTTTTCTACTCATTATCCCTTTTTGCTTGAGAAATTTTTATGTGATCCTAAGTATATAGGCACATAGAAGAGGTATACAAATTAAACATTCACTGATAATAAATCATAACTTCATGACTCCTACATTTAGGTACAAGAACTCCATACATATGGGGTTGTGAACCACAATTTAAAAAGCTGGGATGTAGAGGATGGATTGCAGTGGGAAGAAATTTTAGCAAGGGAACCAATTAGAAAGCTATTGTCTTTAGCCCCAGCAAAGGCGATGAAGGCCCAAATGAAAGTTTGGTGGCTGTGTGTAGTGGGGATGACTATTAAGAAAGATGGTGCTAGAAATGACACATTTTGGGAAGCTGACTTGATATGTGGGGTAAGGAAGAATAAATAGTTAAGAATGATACCAAGTTTGAAAACCTGAGTAACTGGAAAGATGCTATTAGTATCCTTATAGAAAGAGGGAAATGGATTGGATGAGGCAAGATTAACAGACAGTATGAGATCTGAAATGATGATCATAGCCCATCCATGATTATTAATAATGAGTCACTCACTTGGTTCCATCCAAATCAAAAGTTAGGAGAGTGGAGAGAGTAAGATGGGGGATAAGAAGGAGGGGTTCTTCCTCACTGACCACTACTCTAAAGCTCAGAGCCTGCCAATGGAGGGGTCCCTGGAATAGTCATGATATGAACTAATGGCCAGGATATAGGAATATTGGAAACAGAATGGGATATGTTGCCTGTAGCAAAGGAGCTGATGTGGATAAGTACATCCAGAAATAGAAGGAACTAGAGCTGAAAAGTATTGAGGTGCAAGGTGGAATCAAGTAGGGGAGTTGTGAATGAAATAGAAGAGAGTGGTTTTCATATTGGACACAAGTCCATTCTAGATTATCAAAGGGACTATTTTCTCACATACCCACTATCTCAATAGTTGATTACATGTTTCTGGGATCATGCCTTACTCCCCACTTTGGAGACCACTATTACAGCTATTAGTACCTCCATGCAAGACTTTAGTCCTTGAGGTAAGGCTTCCTTCACCTGCATTGCCTTGGCTATTATCCTAGAGGGTAGCTGGACTTGGCAACCAGGTTCCCCTTACATTTAACAAAGACCTAGGAGGAAGAAAATCTCAGCTTGACTTTACCCCAAATACAGATACATTAAAAAAAAAAAAATGTACACTGACCATTTTCAAGGCTCTTTCCAGAAAAAGCCAGATAATTCTTGTTCCAGCATCAAATCTAGGTAAAATTGCTGGATTTCTTTCAGAAAGTCTTTAAAATAAATTTAAAATCAAACTTAGTCAATCATTAGTTAGCATACCTTAATTTTAATAAAATATTTTTATAGGAAAATACTTTCTTGAATTTGATATTACCCATGATTTATCATTGTCTGAGATTAGGAGGTTCTGTGGGAAGGAAGGAAAGAAAAGAGATGGTTGGCTTCATTTTTAGAAGGCAAACATTTTAAAGCAGTGAATGATTTCTTATATTTTTTCAGATGAATTTCCCAGATAACACCAGAAATCTGAAAAATGACCTGGTTCTTTACCAAACCTAACTGAAGCCACTATTTATAACACCATTGGACTAAGTTAACAAACTCCAATTCAAAAGGTCAATCTCAGAGATTTGTAAAATTGTTAGAGCTGGAAGGGACCTTAAGGATTCTCTGATCCAATTCCTTTTGTGTCATAATCATGAATGTGTATAGAATATGTTATGTCAAAGAATTAATTACTTGGTGGCCAGTTTCTAAATAAACCTCTCCAAACTTAACTGGACTGATATTCAGTTAGTGTTTGACATGGAGATGATATCCAAAACCACTTTAGTTTTGTAGACTAGCTGGGGCTTTCATTCTGTTGGAATAACCAGCCTTCCAGAATTCAGATCATTCATGGCTAATGTAGGAATTTGTTTTGCATGACTATACATATTTGTAATGAATTTTGTTTTTCTTACCTTCTCAATGGATGTGGAAGGGAGAGGAGGAAAGGAGAAAATTCAGACTGGAAATTAAATTAAACTAAATTTTTAAAAAAGAATTCAGATCATTTCCATGCCATTACAAAGTAGCAGAATAGAATTTTTGTAGGCATGGCAAAATATGAAACAGATAAACCTAGTGTCTGGGTCTCTAAAGCTCCCTCTAACTTCCTGTAGTGTCAAATGGCAAAGACAGGAACAAAAGATATTAAGAATCAGTTTTTAACCATTCATAAGTATTAGTTTAACTGGTGATGTAAAATTCTTATCCAATGACCTGTTTAGTTGCTATATTATTGGAGGAACTAAACCACATCCACATTGATATTCTCATTATAAATTTCAAATACATTATATAAAAATGAAAGAATGTCTCACAGTTATTTTCTCCTCGGAAGATAAATATACGAATTGGTGATGTTGGTTTCATCTTGCACCCAAATCATGACCTTCATGAAGGTATTTGTGGCTTATATAACAATATCTATTGCAGAGCATTAAGTGATATTTAGTAATAAATTTAATTCAGCAAAGAACTTGATGAGAACCTCCAAACCAAGTCGACGTATATGTTGGTGACAACATAACATTTGGTGACAAGTGTGAAGAAGGGCAAAGGTAGAAAGTGGGAAAAATTTGAAATTAAGAAATGAAAGAGAAAGGATTATTGATAACTCAGGAATCACCATCTGTAGATGTGAATACATACACTTGTAAGTACTGGATCTTTTCTTTAACAAGGAAATTAGAACCATTTTCTACTTGATATAATTTTCAAAAGATTTTCAAATTATCCGCAATCATGTCAAAAGTTACTCCTAATCAAACACTAATAAAAATGCAAATTAAAATGATTCTGAGGTTTCATCTTAAACCCAGCAAATTAACAATGATGTCAAAAGACAATTAGTCATTATTGCACACTACTATACTCTTGAAGCTATAAAGGGGACCCAAACATTCTGGAAAATAGTTTGAATTATGTAAAGTCACTAAATTATTCATATCTTTTATCCCAGAGTTCCATCTTGTTGTTGTTCAGTCATTTTTAATTGTGTCCAACTTTTCATGACCCCATTTGGGATTTTCTTGGCAAAGATACTGGAGTGGTTGGCCACTTCCTTCTGCAGCTTATTTTACAGATGAGGAAACAGAGGCAAATGGGATTAAGTTACTTGCCCAGAATCACATAGCTATTAAGTAGGTTGGTTTTGAGGTCTTCCTGACTCCAAGTATGGCATTCTATCCACTGTGCCACCTTGTCACCCCAGAGCTCCTGCTACTATATTTATATCCTGCAAGGAAGTAAACAGAAAAGATAGACATATATATATACCAAAATATTCAGAACAGCACTTCAGTGATAGGGGAAAAAAGTGAGCTGAACAAATTGTAGTATGTTAAATTTTTTTTCCTTTTAATTTATTTTTATTTTTTGCCTTTGTATCAAATACTTTCTTTTTTTTAATTTTATTTTTTTTATTTGCAAAACATATGTATGGGTAATTCTTCAACATTAAGCCTTACAAAGCTTTCTATTACAAATTTTTCCCCCCTACTCCCCACCCCTCCCCTAGATGGCAGGATATTCACTACATGTTAATTATGATAAAATACTTGACAAATTGAATATATGTATAGTATGTTAAATATAATGAAATATTATTTTTCTGTAAAACTAAATTGAGGAATTCAGAATAACATGGAACTCATATGAACTGATACAAAATGAAGTAAGCAGAACCAAAAGAACAGAACATATGATGACTATAGTAATGTAAACCAAAAGGACACTAAAACAAAGTTAAATGCTGAATAATTATTAAACCCAATCTTGGCTTCCTGAAATGAGATGACGGAAGTATGTCCTTCCTTTTAGTAGAGAAGGGGAGGACTGCAGATGCACAGTGTTTAATATGTTGGCAGTCATAATTCTTATGTCTGGTTTTGCTTAACTGGTTTTTTTGTTGTTCATTCCCTGAAAGAACTCATCTTGTATGTTAATCCAGAAATAACTGATGATAAAACTAAATTAATATTTTTAAGTTGAAAAGTACTATAGACCTGAAAAGTGTACACACACACACACACACACACACACACACACACACATATATACACATACACACATATATACATGTACCAACCAAAACTCTAAATTGACATTTTACCAGACAGGAAATGACAAGTTACTTTTATGAAGGCTATTCCAGAAACAATCTGGAGGAGGGGAAGAACGGGAGAATTATCATTTTATAAAACAGAATAAAAACTGAAGATGATAACAAGCCTTCAGAAAATTTGGCTTTAAACCCAATTAAACCAAATAATTCTAAGAGCATTTGCAGATAAAGCTCTAAGAAAGAAAACAAATGTGAGATGGAACCAATCTTCCAGAATTTCAATAGTGATTTATTCTCTTCATCTGGGAGAGCACAACCATAATATTTGGATGCAAGCACCTTGGTACCTCTTAAGTCCTGAGATGATAGAGGTAATAAAAATATCATTAAAGAAAATGAGGAATTAGAAATGGCATCTTAGAAAATTAAATCAGGAACTGTGGCCAGACCTGATTAAATAACATATCCAATAAGAAATCCACTCTGGAGGCAACACAATTTTAAAGATATTCAGGGATTTTTTTCTTAATAATAAAGGAGAAAATTCTAAAAGAATGGAAAAGGTCATAGACAATCTATTTTTTTCAAAACAGTGATGAAGGCATTGTTGACTACCATCTCATATACCTATTTTCTAAACTCTAAGACCTATATAAAAATGGTCCATTTATGCAAAGTTATCCTTGATGGAAAATATCAAGAGGATATAGGCATGCTATAGCAGCTGATGATTCTTAGTAGATTACATCATCAGTCATATAAATGATTTGAGTATAAAGAATATAAAACTCCACTTTTTATATTTTTGTTTGCAAAAAATATTTGACTGAGTAGTGGAAAAATGTACCCTTAAAGACTCTCCCACAAGATATCCTGTGCATGTTAAGATCATTCAGGATTCCTTGATAGCTATAATCACAAAGAGAATTTTTACTCAGTTGTCCTCTGTTGATATCAAGTGATTATCAAAATAGATCTGTTCTGTATAAAGGTGTTCACCAGTGCCAGGAAAAATGTCTTGTTCAAAGCCCAAATGGGAGAGAAAATTCCTGTAGATAGTGAGGTGGTCCATATGTCCAGCTTGCAAATGACTTTGTACAGATTGCACAGAATTCTACAGGCCTCCATGGGATCCAGGGTCACCCTAAAAAAAATTTTCTTTTCACATACTTTTTTTTTTTTTTTTTTTTTGCTGAGGCAATTGGGGTTAAGTGACTTGCCCAGGGTCACACAGCTGTTACGTGTCTGAGACCAGATTTGAACTCAGGTCCTCCTGACTTCAGGGCTGGTGCTCTATCCACTGCGCCACCTAGCTGCCCCCTTTTCACATACTTTTCACATCACAAAACATACTTCTAAATTTGTGATGTTAGAGCAACTCTTTGCATTAAATAGGTGCTGCCAGAGAGACAATGAGCAGGGCATATAATTGAATAGGAGAATATAAGTAGAATGTAAGCTTATCGAAGGCAGGAACTGTTTTCCATTTTATCTGTTGCTAACCAGCACTGTGCCTTAATTATAGTAAGCACTTAAATTCATGTTGAATAAATGGGGAAGTGCTAGATCATGTTTAGGAAATTGCACAATGCAATTTGCAGAATAGGCTGCTTCCTGCTGCCAAAGAATACATTTTAAACAGTATTGCCTCAATGATAATATGTGGTAATCAAGGAATAAACCACAATATCAATAATCAAAATTATACTTCACCTAAAAGACAACATAAAGCCATTTAGTGTTACTACCTTGAGGTAAATACCAGCGGTGACTTACAAGCAAGTTAAAAACAATAAAAGTTTGTGTGACCAAATTGTTATGTATGGAGAGCATCAAATGGATAGTCTAAATATTGTATTGGTGTCTATGAAATATTAAAAGACATAGCACTGGGTAGATCTCTTATGAAGGATTTATGAAAGAATACAGAAAAGAATTGTATTGTGTAGGAAGATATAGATGATTTGACATCCATATCTATTGAGATGTACATATGAGGCCTCCATGTCTTGGACACATAAAAATAAAAATGTTAGGATAGGCAGTACGACACAATGGAAGAAGCAAGTGCTTAGGGAAGCTATCAGGAAGACCTGAATTCAGATCCTATCTCTGAAAGTTATGAGCTGAATAACCATAGGCAAGTCACTTAATCTTTCTGTCTTGGTTTTTGTTATCTCTAAAATAAGAATGACACTGGTATTCCTAACTCAAGGTTGTTATAAGTTCTAATGAGGTGAAGTCTGTAAAGCACTTATCTGACATTTATATGGAATTCAGAATTTTGCTAATAATTGGAAAATTAACCTGTGGCAAAAATACATTAAAAAAATTCATTTTAGAAGTGCTAAGTTTCAGATATTGATGGAGATATCTAGAAAGCATTCA
Source organism: Myrmecobius fasciatus (assembly GCA_023553655.1). NCBI lineage: Eukaryota > Metazoa > Chordata > Mammalia > Dasyuromorphia > Myrmecobiidae > Myrmecobius > Myrmecobius fasciatus. Next base: position 28,537 of record JAJPUD010016004.1, on the reverse strand, counting down.
GACATATAGAACTTAAACTCAGGGTAGTGGTCAGTCTGAATATATACATTTGGGAGTCATCTGCTTCAAGATCAGAATTTAAGCCATACAGATAGATGCCTGAGGACAGAGTTTTGAGCTATACCTTTACTTACTAGGCAAGAAGAAAGTTCCAGTGACAGAAGAAATAATCAGAGGAAAGAAGAGACCTAAGAGGGCACAATGTCATAATTCCAAGGAAGAAATGAATTAAGAAAGACTCAAAAAATAAATAAGTAAAAGACTCAATAGTCTCATGCTCCAGAAGGGTTAAGGAGTAGGAGGATGGAGAAGGGACTGTGGGATTTGGTAATTAAAGAAGCTACTGGTTGTGACTTTGAAGATCACAGCTTCAGCTGAATGGTGGGAACAGAAACCAGATTACTGATTAAGGGGTTAAGGAAAGTTAGTTGTCTGCATCTCCTACTTGCAACTAACCTTTTAGAGATAAAGGCTGTATTTTCTGTGCACAAACAGAGCAAAGCTTAACTGTCTTCTCATCATTTTATAATTGAGCGTGTTATATCCGGCAACACATTCATAGTTAGGGAACTAACACTAATAATTGCCTTATTCTCATGTTTTATTTTACTCCTATAACCCCTTCCAACTCTAAAAGATGTGACTCTATAATACCCAAGCCAAATCTAACTGCTTGCTTATTCATAGAAGTAGAGCTTATGAGTGGAATGAAAAAAAGAACTAAATCCACACCAAGTGAGAAGTTAAACAATGATCATTTGATCTAAGTTGAAATCAATCCATATGCTTTCAAAGTTCCATATACTTTCATGTTCCACATCTAGATATTATGTACTCAACTGGTTGAAAGCTAAATAATTTACTCCCCCAGCACACTTAAAGTTTACGGTCCAGTTTACAAACTAACTTCGCTTGATAACCATATACACACACATATATATATATGTATATATATATACACACATATATATTGCCTAATGAAATTTTTTTATACCAAATCAAGCACAGGCGATTTCTTTACTTTTCCTCAATTTCCTGTAGAGGAAACTGTGGTAACCTTTTTGTTACAACTTGTTCCTAGCACTTTTAAGGACATTTTTCATAAAAATGAGAGGTAGTATGGTATAGTTGATAGAGAGCTAAACTTGAAGTCAGGAAGATCTAAGTTTTAAGTCTTCTGTGAAATACTGACTTATAACCCTTATCAAGCTGTTTAATCTTTCAGTGTTATAGGCAATTCTCTAAAACTATTAAGGTGACTAGAATTAAAAGGGAATTTCCTCATTTGAAAATTCTTTACACCAATGAAATTACAATTCTAATTTCTATTTTATTCATGAATATCCTGGCTTAAATAGCATATGACTTAATAGTTACCTTTATTCTTTAAGATCCATGATGTTTAAGATCCCAATTTAAAGCCATCTTTATTTTTTGAATGTTTTTAAACATCCAACTCATTTAAATAAATCCTATTTTCCAGACTTTAAAAAAATTTTCCCCAAATATGTGGGCTCTGCAGTAGAGCAAATAGAAGGAAAAAGCTCCAAAATGGGTGGAGTTTCAGAGCCATTGTTTTCTCTTTTCTAGGTACAGGGCTGTGGCCATTCCCCCTACTACTACCGCCTTTGCAGAACTTAGTTCTGAATCATGAATGCCCCAGAATATAACCGCTTTGTGGATTCAGAGAAGATGGAAGCTATGATCCCGGAGCAAGGACCCAAGGAGATGATAAGCACAGACTTCCAGGAGATAAAACAGTTGGCACGCCAAGGCTACTGGGCCCGAAGCTACACTCTTAGGGGGAAGGTTTACCAAAAGCTCATTGAGGACATTCCATGTCGAACAGTCACGCCAGATGCCAGTGTGTACAGTGACATTGTAGGAAAGATTGTGGGCAAACACAGCAACACTAACCTCCCTCTGCCTGAGTTTGTGGACAATAGTCTGGTTCCAAGCTACTGCCTAAATCCACAGGGAGAAGAAGCCGTTCGAAAGATCCTCCTGTGTATTGCTAACCAGTTCCCCGACATTTCCTTTTGTCCAACACTCCCGGCCATTGTCGCCCTTCTCCTGCATTATAGCATTGATGAGGCAGAGTGTTTTGAGAAAACCTGTCATATCTTGGCTTGCAATGACCCCAACAAGAGGTTTATTGACCAGAGCTTCCTCGCCTTTGAGTCTTCTTGTATGACATTTGGGGACCTTGTTAACAAATACTGCCAGACAGCCCATAGACTGGTGGTAGAGTCATCAGAGGATGTATTACAGGTCTACTGCGACTGGCATAAGTGGCTCTTTGGGGACCTGCCACTCAATTACTTTGCTCGAGTCTTTGATGTATTCCTGGTTGAGGGTTACAAGGTACTCTACAGAGTTGCTTTGGCAATTCTTAAGTTCTACTGTAAGGTGAAAGCTGTACAACCCTTGGGATCAGAAAATGTGAAGCAGGATATCCGTATGTTTGTCAGAGACATTGATAAGACAATACCCCCTGAGAAGCTGCTGGACAAATCCTTTGCCATCCGTCTCTTCTCCAGGAAGGAGATCCAGCTGTTGCATATGGCCAATGAAACAGCTCTGAAGCAGAAAGGCATCACTGTCAAGAATAAGAGGTGAGGTAGTTGATTTGGTTCTCAGTCCACACTCAGCACCCAGGGAAGTCTTTCCCATCCTCTCCCTTCTCCTCTCAGATAAGGGTAGTTTGACATTTTGGGGAGTGTGACCCCAGTGTCTGTGTACTGGATACAGGAAGTTTCAGCTTGTAAGAGGGATAGGCGGGAACAAAATGATTTTATGTGTGCAGTGTCCTTTTCTTAACAAGCCTGAAGACTATGGGGTAGTTTCCTATTCAGTTCCAAGGCTCTTCTAAATAAAAATCACTAGAGTTTATAATTTTTACAAAGGTGATGAACTGAAGGTTTTATAGCCCATTTGTGAGAGGAAGGTGGGGGTGGGGCAAAAGAAGGCTTTGGATAACCTTTGGCCTATATCATCTGTCTGGGAACTTGAAGTTAATCTGGGCTGGAGAGATGGCACTGCTTTCTAGGGGAAAGTCCAAAGTACCTTCAGTCATTCCTCACAGATTGTAAACTGCCTTTCAGGCTATTCAGAAACTACTGCAACGGCTAGAGTGCATTAATGAATGGCCTTCAAAAATTCTGAATCCAATTACTATATTCCATGTTGTTTCTTAACCAAACCATGCTCGTCCTTGGAGAACAGTCCCTGAAAGATATTGGCTGGAAAATCAATATTGCTGCTGTGCTTGTAGATATCCTAGGATTAAACACTGTGGGGGGCCATCATTGTCTATGACTATGAAAATATATATGTTCAAGAAGTAATATGTTTACAGCTTTCTCTTTAGGCCTGTACAAGAGCTTACTGTGATTTAGGAACTTATTGTTAATCTTTTCCTATCTGTCTCATTTTTTCTTTAATTCCATGTCCACTGCCTCTTCCTGTTTTTTTAGTGTTTCATCTTCTCAAAGGTAGGTTTGAAACTGAATCTTCCTGCTTCTCTCATCTGTCTGTTTTCTGTCAATTCTTGGTCTCTGCCTCTCTAGTGCTATCCATCAATTGTCTGTGTGTGTCTGTGGGTATGTGTATCCCATGCTTGGCTGACTCTCATACCCTGCTTCACTGTGCTATCTGCCTGTCTGGACTTGGCTGACTCTGGGACCTTACTTTATTGATGTGTCTGCCTGTCTGTCTAATCTGTGCTTGCCTGGTTTTTGGCCCTGCCTTGCGGGTGTGGGGACTAGTTCATGGGAGTTGGGGAGAGCAGCCCAGGGAACCAGTAAATATGCTCCAAAGGGTTGAAAACTTCAACAATCGAGGGTCACCTTGATGCCCCCAGTTCTGCTTTGTGTAAAATGAAAACATTCCAGGCCTGTGGGCGAGGGCACATGAAGCAACATAGACAAAATGGGCAGACCTCTGGGAAAGAGTGAGCCATTCCAGGGAAATGTGGCTTTTCTTAGGGATCTTTGGAAATATTGGAGCACTGTTTCCCCTCCTCTGAGGTTACATGTGACCTCAAATTCCTGTCTCCAAAGCACCAAAAAATGTACTGACTGTGAAAACAATACAAACTTTGATGCCAAAAGCACAAATCCAAATGAGAACCTTTTTTTGAGATGTGGATCCTTATTAATGGGGAAGGAAAGAGTTCCATAAGTAAGCCTAGATTGTCAACAGCCTGGTCATATGCTGTGAGTGACAGATATCACTGCCATAGTTCTCTGTCCTGAAGTAGAATGTTAGGGAAATTTTTGTGGAGCAAAGAATGTGAATTGATGTGGGAGTTAGAAAGAAGCACCACTTATTTTCCTTTTTGGATTAGCAAATTCTTGATGTAGCCTGCATTGCCAGTGGTGCAAAGGAATAAGTGATTCTTTAGATTGGTTAAATATATCAGACCAAAGGCAGATTATGACCAGTGTAGGTGAATGAAGGTGAGTCCCAGACCCAGCTGGGCTGAAAATACTCTCCAAAACAAAGATGGAGCAGTTGGAGCTGGGCTCTACATGCCTTTGACATCTTTGACTTATAGTGTTCCCTTTCTCTCTCTGTGAGGCAAATTCAGCATTCTAAGTTGTGAAGGAGAGGGTACAGTCCCAGAGATCTCAGGTGAAAGACACCACAGAATGAGGAGAAAGTTCAGGCTCTGATTGTTTTTCCATTGGGATTGCATTGGGTCTAGATCAGGGAATGGAGGCAAGCAGAAGACTTTTTTCTAGAATTAAGAGGCTTGAAGATCTTCCCTACTACCTTATTAGGGTCCTCTTAATCCTCTTTCCCTCACCTTTATTCTCCTGGCCCTTTTTTCTCCTTAAGTTTTGCATATCCTAGCCTGAGATTCTTTACCTGTTCTCTACTGAGCCTATTCCTTTTTAGGGGATTCACTTTCCAAGCCAGAGAAATTAGTATTCATGATGATGACTAGGCCTTCCTTGAACTGACAAAGTTGTTGGGGTCATTTGTCTGATTAGTCAGTGCTTACTAAAGTTTTGTTGATTCTTGGATGTGGAAAAGTAAGATTCATCTCTTCATTTTTCACATTAAAGCTGTCAAAGCAGCAGGGGCCACCTTGGAGGAGGGTCCTAGAGGGGAAGAATTTCAAGTATGGGAATTCAGGCATGTGGAAGGTTCTTCAGATTGGTTTCCAAGTGGCAATTACAGCAGTAGTCTTGAAGGAGAAGTCCATTTTAAAAGAAATCTAAGACGTGTGTGAGTGGGAAGTCTGCTTTGTCCCTGAACACAATGGCATGGAGTTTGGGGATGGTTTTTTTTTTTTTTTTTTTTAATTTTTGTTGTTTTTATTTAATTTAAAAAAATTTTTTAAAACCCTTTTTTTGCCCCAAATATAATGTAGTGTTTTAAAAATAATAAAAAAAAAAAAAAAAAAAAAAAAAACCAAACCCTAATTAGTCGCTGCTTTCAAGGAATTTAATAGTTTAGACTCTTTCCATACAGCTACCCTATGAACAGGAAGAATAGGTTCAGTCCTTGAAGCCAGAGAAACCGAGGAACTGGCCTCCATAACAAATATGTGACTTGACAAAGCTCCTTCTTGTTCTTACTTTGAAACCTTAAGAGAAAGAAGGACCATCTTGTACAAAGGCTGAAATCTTTCACAAGTAAGGGAACGGTGCCTCTGCTAATTTTGGAATTGATACTGCCCATACTAGCTACAACACTGGCCCCCACTTTTCTCCCACCTCCTTCTTCACATCCAGACTAGGAACTCCCACAGTGGGAATCCCATCCAAGCCTGCTCCAAAATGCCATTCCTCTTCCCTAGTTTGGCTGCTGTGTGGCCACCTTGGTATTCTAAACTTGTCTCCCACCTCCTCCAGGCAGTTCGTGCACTTGGCTGTAAATGCTGAGAATTTCCATTCAGACATTGTCACAGTGAAGGAGATGCGAGACATCTGGTCGTGGCTTCCGGAACGGTTTGCTCTCTGCCAGCCTCTGTTGATTTTCTCCACTATGCAGCATGGATACAGCTTGACCAGGTAACCCTAACCAGCCTTGCCCTGCCTGGGCAGGATCCCTGGGATAAAGATCTGAATGACTCTTCTCTCATTCAGCTCTTCTGTAGACAGCATGGAAAGGGAAATCATAGAGAGCAAGGTGGGGCCCTGGCCTTGACCCCTCATACTTCCCTAGTCAAACTAAGTAATAATTGGGCTACTGAAAGGAGGGAACTCATTTCCTTACTGCCTGGGCCGACTGCAGGGTCAGCGCCACTGCTTGGCCTTCCCAAAGCAGAGACACCACCACCACCATGGAGCCATAAATGCCCTGGGGAAGGAGATATCAACATTCTGCTTTGGCTATTGCCCGGGCAGCATCTGCCAGCCCCAGCTCAGACCCTGAGCCGCCTGCACCACATTTCTTAGTCCTTCCCAACCACTGCAGAAGAGCCCAGGCTTGGCTGGGCCTCCAAGAAGATTCCAGCTGAGGCCCCAGGAAGGGTGGAGGGGAGACAGAATTGGCACCCATTTAGTCTGCACCTGTTTTCTTTCTTCCCTGCAGTATAATGTCCCCCCCCTCCCATACAATGGTTCCTCAAACAAAGTGAACATTTTCCTTAGGCAAGGACCAAGTGTCCTGTTTCTCTGTGTCCCCTATGACATCTACTTAGTTCTGTCTACAGAGCTTGTGCAGAACTGTTGATCTGCCATGGTGGTATGTCTCAGCCACTTTGACCTGAAGTGGGAGAGAAAACCTGCTTACTTGCTTTCCTTACCTGCTGTAGCTCCCTTTCCCCCCCCAACCACCAGAGATAGCCTGCCTTCTTTATCTCCTTCAGTTCATCATGGGCTGCACCACACTTACTCCCACTAATATGTCATTTCTGCCTGCAGGCTTTATTACCACTGCGATGGACATGAGCCAACTCTCCTCCTCCTTAAGACAAAAACGAAAGAGGTAAGGCTAGAGACCCAAGCCTTTAGATACATTCTTACTGTTGACATTTCTAAACTTAGCTCCTTGTGACCTTATTATGGCTCTGAATGATAAGAGGGGATTGGGAGAAATGGGAGTGCTGAGCAAAGTATGGAGTGAAAAGGGTGAAAGGGAGAGTACATGCAGGGGGATGTCTCAGAGTAGGAGCCCGAGTTTAGGGGGGAAAAAGATATTTATGGAATATCTTTTTCAAATTCCAAATTTGTGGAACTTAACCACATGTTAGCATTTAGCATTTCAAATGCTTTGACAGATGAACTGGAGGTAAGGTGGGAGGTGGAAAATGTTCTTTGGCAGGGAGGCCTTTTGAGTGTAATAAAAAACCACATCCTAACAACATATTCTGATTAGGAATTCTCTGTTTGGAGGATATTAGACTCAAGGGGTTCTGGGGCAGGGAGAAAGGTATTCTAGCCTTGTCATTGTGGGATCTTGACCATTGGGATCTGGAGAATATTGAGCCTCTGTCACTAATATCTTTTATTCTTTATGTCTAAGTTGGAAGCAGGTACCTGAAGCTTCTGTCTCTGCCCCCTTCCATTTTAGAACTCTCCAAGAAATAGTCATTTTTAAGGACTGGCAAGACAGTCTAGGCATTTATATATACCCTGAGGGGAAAAGGCAGCTCAGACCCTTTGGGCAGAGTAGACCCTGATTCTTTATGTCCCCTGATATTTATGAGGCTCTATCCTTTTACCTGAGGAATAACTAGTATGAGAATCATTAGGCTTTAATTGTTGGGCAGGCTGATGAGAGGGTTGGAGTTTAACATTCTCTTTTTTCAGGTTTGTGGTGCTTACCTGTCAACAGATTGGAGGGATCGAAATAAGTCTGGAGGCAAGCTGAGCTTCTTTGGGACAGGGGAGTGCTTTGTGTTTAGGGTGAGTGGGTCAGAATATGAAGGGGCAGGACACTGAGGGCAAATAAGCACGAAACCTTTGGGGGGGAGTTCAGTCTCTTGGGCAATGTGTGTTGAGCAGTCACAGCGTTCTCTTACCAGAGAGGTAGATAGTGGATAGGCAGCTGATAATGGGTCATGGCTTTGGGGGGGAGGGAGAATTTTAGTCCTTTTCTGGCTTCCCTTATCCAGTCCCTGGCCCCCCATTGAGGCCTCAGACCTTTACTTGATACTTCTGTTCCCTCATCTCCACAGCTGAAGCCAAAAGTGCAGCGATATGTGTGGGTAGTGATCAAACATCCAGAGCTGGCCAAGAGTTCATCCTCAGAACCCACAGCTTCAAATCTGCAGTTTAAAGAAACAGAATCCACAGACCCCTCAAAACGACTGTCCCCTTTCTTGGCTGCTCGGCACTTCAATCTTCCTTCAAAAGCTGAATCCATGTTCATGGCTGGATCCAATGAGTGCATCATCATAGGTGATGTGCTGCCCTACCACTTTTCTCAGTCATTTCTACCTTGATTCCCCCCATATTTTTCCCCTCCCTTCTACCCCTTCCCGACCTTGACCTCTTTCCTGCCATTCTCTCCTCCCTTCCCCCCAGCCATACAAGGCATCTTAGTTTGGGATATGGAATATGGAGATTTTTAGGTCCCCCAGTAGTTGTGAGCCTCATCTCATCTAATCCAAACTCCTCTAATGAAAGAGTAAATGATTTGCCCAGGGTCACCCAGGTTAAATAAAGGGCACAGCAGGTTCCCTTCTATCCATCTCTATATTTTCCTACCCCCCTCCCCAGGTTACTCAGCCTGGATTTCCTTCTAGATTCTCACCACTCCCTTTGTGGGTACGCTCAAAGCACTGGGCCTTGAGGAAGAGCTCCAGTCTAGGATTGTTCTGCTTTGGGGCTTCTGGTAGGCCTTCAGCAGTGTCAGCTATCTCTCCCCAGCCTTGAGCTCAGCTCCACTGCAGGGTAGGGAAGAACAAGGAGAGACAGAAGCCTTGCCTGGGTCTGGGGGGGGTTGAGTGTGGTAGAAACAATACTTTTATATGGCAACAAGACATCATATAATCGATTGTGCCATAGACCATAAGTGCTAGAAGTTCAGAGGAAGCTAGGAAAATCAGATTTGCCCTGAAAGACATGCTGACTTTTTAGGTGCCAATTAAACGTTCAAATAAAGACTTATTGGCAGTTGAAAATGTGCTAAGGTTTAGCTTGGTCTTTATGTACATTTCTCCCCAAAGTGATGGTGACAGTTTGAAGCCATATGGATAGATTTCCCAAGTAAATATTATAGCCAGCAGGTATTCTCTAGCTATAGCTGCTGACTTTTTTATCTTCACAGGTGGTGGAGGTGGTCAGGCTCTATACATCGATGCAGACCTGAACCGAGGTCACACGGGACACTGTGAAACCTTTAACAATGAGCCTCTGTGCTCTGAAAACTTCCTCATCTCTTCCTTAGAGGTGTGGGGCTTCTGGAATGCTGGCATACATGAGTAGAGGCAGCCATCTCACAGTCCCTGCAAGAAAGACAAGGACATTCAGGGGCTCCCAGCACAGGAGGAAGGCTGCTCCAGGACTGACTCCCCCATTTTCAGGTCTTGAGCTCGGATAGAAGCACAGGGCTGGAGGATCCTGCAGGGATCTCTTTCCATCCCAGCTTTCTATGACGACTACTGACCCCTCTGAAAAGTCAGCCTACAGTCAAGAGATCCTGACGTCCCCCAGGGAATGGGTTAGTTTGAGCTGGAGCCTGTTATGGGGCTCAGATCATTTCTGGAGACACTCAAGCCTTGCCCCATGTGCTGAGAGACTTTGGTGACTCCTAGAGTCCTGTGTCCTCTTGGGGTGAAGCCCATGGAGAGGACTGTGTGTGAACCAACCCCAAGGCCATGTTGTCCTTGAAGAATGAACCGATGGAGTAGGGGACAGGACCTTTGTCTAAGGGTAATCCAAGGAGGTGCAGATGAACAGAGACCCTTGCATGAATTCCTCCGCAATTGCTCGGGGGGCACCAGGCTTGCCCAGATGTAGCCTCTGGGGCTACACTTTCCCTCTCTTAAATCACAGGCTCGGATGTGGACCAGCAGTTCTCCCAACAGACACCTGATGTCTCTGGGTTCTGGAGAAGGCTGATCCAAGAGACTTTGGTCCTCCGTGGAGGCAGAACAAAACCTGGCTGTGGAATTAGCACTGTCTACACAACCCCCTCATGCCCTCAGAGCTCTCCCGAGTCCTCCTTCACCTTCCTCCCTTGTCTGCTTATCTCAGTCCTTCTGTGTCCTGCCAAAAAAATCTCCATCTGGGTGTTTATGTCTCTTCCGTTAACACTGGTGTTTTTCCTGTTCTTTTTCCTCGGGGCTCTGACTTCTCCTCTTCGTCAGGGAAGATTGGGATGAGGGATGGGGGGGTTTTGAGGCCGCAAACCGCAGCTCCTGGAACCTGAAGAACAGGAATTCCACTGCCTCACCAGGGCTCCTGCTCCGTCCCAGGGCACTCCTTGAACTCTGGCGCCCCCGTGTGGTGATTTCTCTCTTTGCTGTAATAATAGAGAAAAAAGGAGACTTCTGGGGACTGGTATTTATCCTTGGTTATGTAAAAGAAGGTCTGGTATCCTTTGGGTAGCCTTGGACGAGACGTTGCAGGAATCCAATTTCAGGTAACAGTTTCAAGCAGGCATATGGCTGAGCTGGTGCAGACTTCCCTCTGGACGCCTCCATCGAGTGCTAGATGTTTCTTTCCTCTGTCTTCTGGTCTCCTCCTCCTCTGGCTCTTCTCTAGGAAGGGGGAAGGCGCCATGGCACGGATCAGAATCAGTTATTTATGGAACCCTAACAAGTAGGCAGAGGATACCGGGGTAGCATGAGCTGGAGGGACGCCCTTGGAACTGCCATATCTGAAGGGGTTCTTTTGTTTGCCCAGACTCTCAGGGCTGGCCCCCAACTACAACTGATATTTTAACCTTTTATTTGCCAACTCTTTACAACTAAGTTGTGATAAGCAGGGTTTTTGTTTTTTTTTTCTCTCCCCAGAGAACTCTGTGTCCAATTTAAAAAAAAAAAACCTTGAGACCCCTAGTAACAGTTGTTTTACAGGAAGGTTTGTAGAATGAAAGAAATCTTTACTGTCTTCGTTTGGGCCCTCAATAAAACTGAGAGCAGACTCAAAAATTGAATCCAATTAAGTTTAGGTATGAGTGCCCTTTACAGAAAGGAGTTTGGGAGTTGAGCATTTCATTTCAATTCAACATTTATTAAGCTGCATTGTTGTAGGCAGTAAGAATAAAAATAAATGGAACCATTTCTGATCTTATAGCTTGTAATAATACATAATCAACAAGCATTTATAAAGGTGCTTATTCTGTGCCAGGCACTATGGTAAGGCCTGGGGATACAACACTCTGGCTTCAAGGAGCTCACATTCTAAGGGAGAGACCACATGTAACTATGTAAGTACAAAATCCATTGTTGTTTGTCCTTTGTTCTCAAAGAGGACTGTGGCATCAGGGAGGCCATGCCATGCCATGCAAGTGAATTAGATTGAAGTGGGCGAGGTCACCTGACTCACTTTACCCTCTGGAGCCATTTGGGACCAGTGGCCAGATGTAGATCAGGAGGTCTGGAGATGGCTCTGGATGCAGGGGAGAACTTGGCCTTTTTAAGCTAAGATCTTTCTCAGTTTGGCTGAAGCAATGCCCAATCAGTGATTAAGGCAAGGTATAAAATGAGGCAGAGATTGGCCTCTTTTACCTAGTCCAAAAAAAAAAAAATTAAGCTGGAAGGGAAAGACCCTCAAAGTTTCTGACCCAAACAAAAACAACTGCTATTCACATAGCCAATCTGGGCCTAAACACCACCAAGTGGGGTTGGGCCTGGGATTTCTTGTTGGTCAATCAATCAGGACTGAATATATGGAAGGTGATCTCAGAAGAAATTAGGGGTGATAAGGGCAATTAGGTGGTGCAGTGGATAGAGCACCAGCCCTGAAATCAGGAGGACCTGAGTTCAAATGTAGTTTCAGACACTTTCCCTAGCAGTGTGACTGACCCTGGGCAAGTCACTTAACCCCAATTGCCTCAGCAAAAAAAAAAAAAAAAAAAATTAGAGGTGACCTCCTTCAGAATTTGCATTTAAGTGGAGTCTTGAGAAAAGCTAAGTCAGAGAAAAGGAGGAAGAACATTCCAAACATGGAACAGAGAACCCAAAGCTGAGTCAGAAGATGAAGTGTCTTGTATAAGAAACCAAAGACCAGTGTAATTGGATTGTAAAGTGTAAGAAGACTGAGGAAGTAGAAAGGGGCTGGGTTGTAAAGGACTTTTAATGACTAACAAACAGATTTATATTTGACTAGATTAGGAAGAGACTGGAACTGATTGAATAAGGAGTAGAGCATGAGCAGACTTTTCCAGTTGCCCACTGTGGTCTGACTCACTGGGACACCCCCCTGACTGACCCTGGGGATTAACACAGAGATGGACCTACCTTTAATCTTGCCATCACCCACAATTGTACCACTTCCCAAACTCAATGAATTCTGAAGTTCCCTATCGTAATCTGTAATAATTCTACTTTTTCCTTTACAACTCCAAAACTTGTTCATCTTTCCCATGATCTCCAACCTTACCCCTACTCCTGTATGGGCTACATTTTCTTCCCTTCCCTGACTTGACCCCTTGGTAGACCAATTCTATACTTTAAAATCCCTTGGATTTTTATTGAATCAAATATTTTGCTCTGGCAAATCTCACCCTTGAATTATTCCCATCATCTGCTGCATGCTCTAACAGTACTGAATGAAGCTGGAGAAGATAAAGCTGAGCTCATCCCAATTAGATTTTATACAAAAGAGTATCCTCTCAATTGGATCTTCACTGAAGCAAGGCAGTCCGTTTATACCTTCCTAACTAGCCTACTCACCCTAGCAACTTTTCCAGATTTTTTCATCCCTCTTCAAACTTCCCCCTAACCTCTCAGCTGAGGTCATGTGAAAAAAAATCAAGAAATTCTTCCCCCCTCATTTTACATTACTCAAATACCTTCTGCAACCATTTCCTTCATCCATTTCAATGAAGAACTGACCCTTTTCCTTGTCAAAGCAAACCCTTCCATATGAACAAGTGATCCCATTCCATCCTTCTCTAGTAGATTGCCGCCTCTAACATCCCCATTTTCTCATTATTTTCAATCTCTTCCAGCCCACTGACTGCTTCTCTACTCCCAATATGCATACCTATGTCTCCTCATCCTCAGAAAATCTTTGCTTGATCTCTTCATCCCCACTAGTTATTATTTATCTCCTCTCCCTTTACATTCCTTGAAAAGTCTCCATACTCAACCTCCATTTTCTTTCCTCTCTTCTTAAGTCTTGGCAATCTGGATCTCTGGAGTCTGATCTCATTGAATTGAAACTCCTTCCTCCAAAGTTATCAATGATCACTTAATAGATCTCAAGGCCTCTTTTTGATCCTCATCCCTATTGACCTTTTTGCAGCCTCTGACACTATCAATAACCCTCCACTCCTTGATACTCTAGGTTTTTGTGACACTTCTGGTTCTATGCTCTGACCATTCCTCTGACACCTTTGCTGGCTCTCTCCTGGGCCATCTTCTCTGTATACTACATTTGGTGGTCTCATTAGCTCCTATGGTTTCAACTATCATCTTCATGCAGATCAACTTGTCACCCCACCCTCTCTCCTGACCTTCAGTCTAGTATCTTCAACTGCATATTGGATTTCTTGTACTGGCTGTCTGACATCTTAAATAAGCAAATCCCAATCAGTTATGATTTCCTCCAAACCCTCCCATCTTCCTGTATCACTGCGGAAGGGACACCTGTCTCCTAGTCACCCAGGCTTACAATCCTCATCTATACCCCCTTTTCTTCTGTGACCGCCACCATCCTGGTACAGATCGTCTTCATCTCATACTTGCAATATTGCAAATGGGCTTCTGGTAGGTCTGCTTGCCTCAAATATCTCCCACTCCAATCTACATTCAATCCAGTTGTCAACCTGATCTTCCTAAAACACATCAGATCATCTTCCCCTCTCCTCTATTCTATCAACTCCCTTATTTCCCTGTCATCAACTCCAATAGTCTTCATAACCAGGACCTTTCCTGCCTCTCTAGTCTCCTTATACCTTACCTTCCCCAGCCCTGTACATACTCTGAGATGCAGTAACTGTTTCTTGCTCTTTCTCATCTCTACCTCCTCGATTCCCTAACTTCTTTCTTGTCTCAGCTAAAGTCTCACTTCTGCAAAAAGCCCTTCCCTGTCCTCATTGATCTTACTGACTCCTTAAATTATCTCCAATTTACCCTATGAAGGTGTCCCAAAAGTTTTTAAGCTATTAAAGCTTAAAACTGGGGGCAGCTAGATGGCACAGTGGAAAGAACACTGGCTCTGGAGTCGGGAGGATCTGAATTCTCATCTTACCTCAGACACTTGACACTTATTATCTGTGTGACCCTGGGCAAGTCACTAAACACCAACTGCCCCTCCCCCCCAAAAAAGGGTGGGGGTAGGCTTAAAACTGCCGGTATATTCTGATTGCACATAGCTCTTTATTTGTATATTGTTGTTCTTAACTCCTTGAGAGCAGGGGTCACCTTTTTACTATGTAATCCCCAGCACTAAGCACAATGCCTGGAACATAATAGATACATAATAAATGCTTTCATAGTGACTGATTTTAGGAAAATCACTACCAGCTAAGTGGAAAGGATAAATTGGAGAGGGGAAATATTTAAGGCAGCAAGAGCAGCTAGAATGCTATTACTATAATCCAGGTGAGAAGTGGGTTGAACTTTAGTGGCAAAGTGACTAGCAATAAGGGCTCATTTTGAAGAGGTAGAAATAAAAGTTTGTCAACTGATTAATGAGGAAGACTGCAGAGTTGAAAATAATATCAAATTTGTGACTTAAGAATAAGACCCTTAACATCAATAGGAAAGTTTTAAAAGAAGAGTGAATTGAGGGGGAGGAAAATAAGGAGTTCCATTTTGGAGCTGTTAAGTTTGAAGTGGTAGTAAGAACACTATTCAAAAGGTAAATTGGAAATAGTTATCTAGATATCCAGAGAAATGTCTGGGCTAGATATACAGAGATGGATATCAACCACATAGAGATGTTAATTTCAAATAGAAGTAGATTAGATAATCTAGGGAGAGTCAAGACTTGAGAAGTATTATATTGAATGGTCTGGTTGAGGAGAACCTTGGTTGTTGGTTTAGAATGATCTGTATCTTTCAGTATGTCTAATGTGAATGTTTTTTCTCGACTGACAAAAAGAGGGCTTTTAGAGGGAGAAGAGAAGGGATAGTGATAGAATTTTTTTTAAAGGAAAAAGCATTAATGATTTAAAGAAAATATATAGAAGAGATCAAAGAAGTTGAGGGCAACAAATAAGTGAGATAGCTTTAGAACTAATATACCTAGCTGAACTTAAGTTATTGGTAATGAGACTTAAGTTTCATTTTAGAATCTTTTTTTTTCTCTTATTTGTATGTGAACATATAATTTTTGTATTTATCAAGTTCAAAATAATAACAAAAAATATTTTAAGAATGCCATTTTTAACTCTTTTTGGTAGATCTAGCTTTGAAGCCAGGAAGACCTCACTAGTTTCAAGTTCTTTCTCTGTTATAAGGTGGCTGTGCCACCTTGAGTAAGTCACTTAGCCTTTTAATATTCTAGGTAACTCTCTTAAGACTAAGTTAGGACAGGAAAAGATAATGATAAATGTTGGTGGGGATGTGGGAAAACTGGAGCACTAATGCACTGTTGGAGTTTTGAACTGATCCAGCCATTCTGGAGAGCAGTTTGGAACTATGCCCACAGGGCCAAAAAACTGTGCATACCTTTTGATCCAGCAGTCTCTCTACTGGGTCTAAATCCCAAAGAGATCATAAAAATGGGGAAAGGACCCACAGGTGCAAAAATTTTTGCAGCAGCTATTTTTATAGTGGCAAAGAATTGGAAATTGAGTGTAGGCCCATCAGTTGGGGAATGACTGTATAAATTATGCTATTTGAATATAATGAAATATTATTGTTCTATAAGAAATGATGAGCAACTGATTTCAGAAAAGCCTGGAAAGCCTTATATGAACTGATGCTGAGTGAAGCAAGCAGAACCAGTAACAGCAAGAAATTGATCAACTATGAAAGATTTAATTCTTCTCAGCAACATGATAATCAAGACAATTCCAATAGACTTGGAATGGAAAATGCCATTTGCATCCAGAGAGAGAACTGTGGAGACTGAATATGAATTAAAGCATAATATTTTCACCTTTTTGTTTGCTTTTTCCTTCTTGTGGATATTTCTTGTATATGACAAATATGGAAATATGTTTAAAAGTATTGTATATGTATAACCTATATCAGATTGCTTGCTGCTTGGGGAGAGAGGAGGGAAGGAAGAGAAGGAAAAAAAATTTGGAACACAAAGTTTTACAAAAATGAATGTTGAAAATTACCTTTGCATGTATTTGGAAAAATAAAATACTATCAAGGAAAAAAAAAAAGACTAAGTTGCAGAGGTATTAACCTCCATTAGTAAAGAGTTTCCTCACCCAGGAAACAATACTCTATAAAATCTCAGCTCCAGTCCCAATCCCCAACATAAAGTACTTGAGGCTTCTGACAGGTTTGCTAATTTATGCTGATCACAAATCTGGGGTGGGGGGAGAGTTGGTGGAGAAAAAATGAATCAGATTAGTCAGGGAAGAAAAAATATTGTGCCAGTCTCAGATGTTAGTGAAGAGAGTACCAAGAAGGAAGGGTTGTTACTAAAAAGTTCTAGAGAGGTTAGATGATGAAGACTGATAAAAGTTATTTGGATTTGGCAATGAATTTATTAGTCACCTTAAAGTAGTTTCAGTTAAGAAGCAGAGAGTATTTTCAGATATAGAAGTCTCATCTTTCTGGAAATGTGTCAGTAAAATGCAGGATTGAAAGGCCAGTAGCTCAGATGGATAGGAGGGCCAAAAGAGGGATGTATGGATGTGTGTGTGTGTGTGTGTGTATGTGTGTGTGCAGGGGGGGTGTAATGCTAAGGGAAACAACAGCATGTCTTAAATGGAAGGAGAATTGGTAAAGTGAGAAGATTGAAGATACAATAGAGGAAAAGGATAACTGAGTAGACAAAGAGGGCCAAAAGCAGATGGAGATGTTGTTAATAAGGGGTAAGGATGCCTAATCCTCAAAGCTAAGAAGGAAAGAGAAGGTGGGTAAAACAGATAGCTTTTTTAGCTGAGAAAACAAGCCTGGTTTGGGTGTACTTAGAGATCACATGAAAAGTGACAAAGCCAACATCTGAACCATTTTTGGAAAAATTGTAGAGAATGAGTGGGAGCCAATGCTGAATCAGTGAAAAGTTACCAAGGAGCACTAAGTGCCTGACTGAAGTTACACAGAATAAGTTTGTAACAAAAAAGAATCAGTTTGAATTTTGAGGCTTTTCTCAGCCATGCTTAGTAGTCCAGAAATATAGAAATCATATAAGGAGGGTTAACTAAGGAAAGAGAATAGAGCAGGAATTAAAAGAGCAAAAATAATAAAAAAATTCTAGGATATTGGTTGATTAGTTGCTGAAATGATTGATCATGAGGTCTAGCCCAAATAAGAAAGTATTGAGGAGTAAGTGAATAAAGAACAGATTTCTGGTACAAAAGGGAACTGGAGAAGTAGGAGAAAACAAAATTACATTATAGTACAATTTCATCATTTAGGACCTTAGAGGTGAGGATAAAGTCTCAGATATACCCGTGCCTTTGTATGGTTATAGATCAGAGGATATTATAGATTTAGAGCTAGAAGGGACCTGAGAGGTCATGGAAGTCATAGAAGCCGAGGAGTTTGAAGAAATATAAGGTCAGGATGTTGTGGGAATATCTATATGAAGTTTGAAGTCACCAGTTGAGAGCCTGAGATAAAATCAAGAAGATAATGACTCCAAATGCTGAAGGTGAGCAAATAATATGGAGAATATTATTCTAGTGTTATCATTCTAGAAACTTTGTCATCTTGGATTTATCTGCCTTCTTCCCATCAATTACCAAGTTCTGTGATTTCTACCATCTACCTACGGAATTTTTCTGCTTCTTTTCATTCTTCATTCACGAAGTCAACACTTTAGTTCAGAATCTCCTCATCTCCTGCTTGGAACATTACATACAAAAATGGCCTAATTAGTGGTCTCCTTGAATCTAGTCTGCCCTCTTTTACACAACTCCCAAAACAGTCTTCCCAAAGTACAGGCACTTTAGGTTTAGTGATCTGTCACTTCCCTGCTCAAAAATCTCTTTTCTTTTCTAATATTTGTTTCCCCCTCCCCACTATCTTTTCCTTTACCCATCTGACATGAGGAGCAAAGCTTACTCCTTACCAAAAAAATAACCCTTTTTTTAATCTACTCAAGTGGATCACATTTCTTTCCATCTCTTCCAACAGATTGCCCTCTCTGTTATCCCCACTCTATCACTTTTTAAAAATCTCTCCTTCCCTACTGGCTCATTTCCCATTACTTATAAATATACCCATGTCTTCTTCCTGAAGGGGAGAAAAAACCCTTATTTGACTTCCATCCCGATGTCACTTTTGCCCTTTGTGGCTAAACTCCTTGAAAAAGCCTTCTATAATAGATGCCTTCTCGTTTCCTAACTCTTTTATTTTAACCTCCTTACAATCTGGCTTCCAATCTTATCCTTTCACCAAAACTGTTCTCTCTAAAGTTACCAATTATCTCTTAGTATCTCCAACTGCCTTTCGAATTGGATGTTTAATGGACATCCTAAACTCAAACACACCCCAAACTGAACTCATTATCTTTTCCTCTAAATCCTACTCCCCCTCCAAACTTCTGTGTTTCTATAGAGGACATCACTATCTGCAAGGTGACCCTCAGGCTAGAAACCTAAGAGTCATCCTCACTATCCCCCCATTGCTCACCTGGCTGCATTACTTTTGGACTTCTCTGACTGATTTCTGTGCCATTCTCCTACATGGAGTACCTCCCCTCCCCCACCACAGAGACCTCTCTTTTCATTTACTTTTATGTGTGGTCTTCCCCCATTCTAAGTTCCTTAAGGGCGGACACTGTTGTGCTTGGCACATAGTAGACATTTAATAAATGTTTATTGATTGATTCTCTTCTCAAGCTTTCCACAGCTCCCTCCCCACTCTTCTCAACTGAGGATTTTGGCTACATTTCATTGAAAAAAATTGGGGCTTCTCCATGAGTAATATTTGTCAAATTGTTTAGATCTATCTTTATTTGTATAAAAAGTGTTTTGTAATTGTCTTTAGTTTTTGCATGTGTCTTGGCAGGAAGACTCCCAAGAATTTTATGCTGTCTGCAGTTATTTTAAATAGAATTTTTCTTTCTATTTTTTCCTGCTGGGTTTTGTTGGTAATATATAGAAATGCTGATGATCTGTGTGTTTATTTTATATACCACAACGTTGCTAAAGTTGTTCACTGGTTTGACAAGATTTTTTTTTTAATTTGACTTTCTAGCATTCTCTAAACACACTATCATATGATCTGTAAAAAGTGATAAGTTGGTTTTCTCGTTGCCTACTCTTATTCCTTTGATTTCCTTTTTATTTTTATTTTTTATTTTTTTATTGCTATAGCTAGCATTTCTAGGGCAATATGAAATAGTAATGGTGATAATGGATATTCTTGCTTCATCCTTGATCTTATAGGAAAAATGTCTGGTTTATTCCCATTACAGATAATACTTGCTCTTGATTTTAGATAAATACTACTTAAAATTTTTAGAAAAACTTCACTTATTCCTGTTCTAGTGTTCTTAATAGGAATGAGTGTTGTATTCAGCAAAAACCTGTTTTGTTTTTACTGATATAATCATGATTTGGATTTTTTTTAAACTGATATCATCAATTGCACTTATAGTTTTCCTACAAGCAACTACGGGCAGCTAGATTTGCAGTCAGAAAGGCCTAAGGTTAAATCTGGCCTCAGACACTTAGTAGCTGTATGACCTTGGACAAATCGCTTAACCCTATTTGCTTCAGTTTCCTCATCTATAAAATGAGCTGGAGAAGGAAGTAGCAAACCATTTTAGTCTCTACAAGGAAAACTCCAAATTAAGTAACAAAAAGTCATACATGATTAAAATGACTGAATAACAAAAACAATATTGTACCAACCCTGATTAAATTCTAGTAATAATATATGATCTTTGTGATATATTGCTGGAATCTCCTTGCTAGTTTTTTATTTAAAGTTTTTGCCTCAGTATTTATTAGGCAAATGGTTTATAGTTTTCTTTCTCTGTTTTTGTTTCCTTGATTTAGGTATTAAAACAATATTTGTATCATAGAAGAAATTTGGTAGGATTCCTTCTTTAACTATTTTTCTAAACAATTTATATAATATTGGGATTAATTGTTCCCTACATGTTTGACAGAACTCACTTGTAAACCTACATAGTCTTGGTTTGCTTTTTTTCCCTTAGGGAGCTTATTTATGGCTTGTTCAATTTATTTTTTGAGAATAGGGTGATTTGCACTGTGTTGCAGAGTATGCAGAGAAAAAGGGATGTATAAGAGAAATGAGAAGGTTTGGCAAGAGATTGCAAGATAGTAGGAAGGAAGAATTTAAGAGAGAAGACAAAGCCTTGGGGAACAGACCCATCCATGTTGAGTGGGCATGGCCTGAATGTATATCATATAAAATAAGACTCAATTGGACTAGCAAACCAATAGAAGAAATCCCAGAGAGAAAGCAGTGTCACAAAAACCTCAAAAGGAACCCTTATTCGATAGATTAGGATGATCAGTGTGTCAAATTGGGAAAAAATGCTGAGAGACTGCCTTTTGATTTGGATCAGAAGTCATTGTTATCTCTGAAGAATACACTTTTAGAGCTATCAGAAATGACATACTTTCAGATTTCAGAGCAACCTAGATGAAATGAATGGAAATAAAAACAACACTGAAAGATTAAAAAAAGAGAGAGAATAGGGTGATTTGAAAATTCTATTTTCTCTTCTCTTAATCTAGGCAATTTATATTTTTCTAAGTATCTATGCATTTTATCCAGATTGTCAATTTTATTATGCACTTAGACAAAATAATTTTAGCTCCTGATTAATTGCTTTAATTTCAACTTCATTGGTTATGAGTTGACCCTTTTTATTTTTGAGACTGGTGATTTGGTTTTCTTTTTAAAAATCAAATTAGCCCTGTTTTTCTATTTTACTGGTTCTTACAGAAAAGTTTTATTTATGTTAGTTTTATTTATTAGTTTGCTGGTTCTTTAACTCTCAATTTTACTAATCTCTTCTTTGATTTTTTTATTATTTCTCTTTTTTTACTTAATTAGGGAAGGAGATTAATTTGTTGTTTTTATAGTTTTTTTATTTGAAGGCCAATTCATTGATCTGTTTTTTCTCTTTTTTTGTTGATTTAAGCATTTAGAAGTATACATTTTCCCAAGTACTGATTTGGCTGAATCCCACAAATTTTGATATGTCGTCTCATGCTGTCATTATCTTTAGTGAAATTATTGTTTCTCTAGTGTGGAAGAAATTAGGACTTGACCCACATCTAACACCACATACCAAGATAAGATCTAAATGGGTTCATGAACTGGATATAAAGAGTGATATTATAAGTAAATCAGAGGAACATAGTATAGTTTACCTCTCAGACCTGTAGAGAAGGAATAAATTTATGTCCAAAGAAGAACTGGAACTCTTAATTGAACACCAGATAGATAATTTTGACTATATTAAGTTAAAAAGGTTTTGTACAAACAAAACTAATGCAGACACGATTAGGAGGGAAGCAATAAATTGGGAAATCATCTTTACATTTAAGGGTTCTAATAAAGGTCTCATCTCTAAAATATATAGAGAATTGTCTCATATTTATAAGAATTCAAGCCATTCTCCAATCAATAAATGGTCAAAGGATATGAACAGACAATTTCCTTTTATTATTATTATTATTATTAATACTTTTTATTTGCAAAACATATGTATGGGTAATTCCTAAACATTAACCCTTACAAAGCTTTCTGTTACAAATTTTTCCCCCCTACTCCCCACCCCTCCCCTAGATGGCAGGATATCCACTACATGATAATTATGTTAGAATACTTAAATCGAATATATGTATAGTTATTGCCACACATCATTTTTTTTGTTCAGGAGAAATCGTATCTATAAGAAAGAATAATCCGATAAAGGAAATACAATGCAAGCAAACATCAATAGAGAACATGAAAATGTTATGTTGTGGTCCACATTTCACATCCCTCTCTCTAGGTGTATATGGCCTTCTTCACTGAACAATTGGAATTGGTTTGAAGCATTTCATTGTTGAAGAGAGTCATGTCCCTTAGAACTGATCCTCATATAGTACTGTTGTTGACGTGTACAACGATCTCCTGGGTCTGCTCACTTCACTCAGCATCAGTTCATGCAAGTCTCTCCAGGCCTCTCTGAAATCGTCCTGCTGGTCGTTTCTTACAGAGCAATAATATTCCATAACATTCATATACCATAATTTACTCAGCCATTCTCCAATTGATGGGCATCCACTCAGTTTCCAGTTTCTAGCCACTAGAAAAAGGGCTGCCACAAACATTCTTGCACATGTGGGGCCCTTTCTCTCCTCTAAGATCTCTTTGGGATATAGGCCCAATAGAAACACTGCTGGATCAAAGGGTATGCACAGTTTGATAACTTTTTGAGCATAGCTCCAAATTGCTCTCCAGAATGGCTGGATCCGTTCACAGCTCCACCAACAATGCATCGGTGTCCCAGTCTTCCCACAGCCCCTCCAGCATTGTCATTATCTTTTCCTGTCATTTTAGCCAATCTGACAGGTGTGTAATGGTACCTCAGAGTTGTCTTAATTTGCATTTCTCTGGTCAATAGTGATTTGGAGCATCTTTTCATATGACTACAAATACTTTTAATTTTATCTTCTGAAAATTGTCTGTTCCAAACAACAACATTACATGATGATCAATTCTGATGGACATGGCTCTCTGCAACAAAGAATTGTCTCAAACCAGTTCCAATTGTTCAGTGAAGAAAACCATATACACCCAGAGAGAGGGATATGAAATCTGGACCACAACATAACATTTTCATGATCTCTATTGAGGTTTGCTTGCGTTGTGTTTCCTTTTTCTGATTTTCTTTTTTCTTGTACAATTTGTCAAATATTTCAACATAATTAACATGTAGTGGACTTCCTGCCATCTAGGGGAGGGAAAGGGACTGGGGGTAAAATTTGTAATGGAAAGCTTTGTAAAGATCAATGCTGGGGAACTACCCATACATATGTTATACAAATAAAAAGCTTTAATAAAAAAAAAAGAAACGACCAGCAGGACGACTTCAGAGAGGCCTGGAGAGACTTGCATGAACTGATGCTGAGTGAAGTGAGCAGAGCCAGGAGATCATTATTCACGGCAACAACAAAACTATATGATGATCAGTTCTGATGGACATGGCTCTCTTCAACAATGAAATGTTTCAAACCAGTTCTAATTTTTCAGTGAAGAAAGCCATATACACCCAGAGAGAGGGACATGAGATATGGACTATAACATATCATTTTCATGATCTCTATCGATGTTGCTTGCATTGTGTTTCCTTTTTCTGATTTTTCTTTCTTTTAGATCCGATTTTTCTTGCACAACAATGATAAGTGTGGAAATATGTATACATATATTTGATTTGTCAAGTATTTTAACATAATTAACATGTAGTGGACTTCCTGCCATCTGGGAGAGAGGTGGAGAGTAGGGGGGAAAAATTTGTAACAGAAAGCTTTGTAAGGGTCAATGTTGAAGAATTACCCTTACATATGTTTTGCAAATAAAAAGTTTTAATTAAAAGGAAATATATATATATAACAAGTTCAATAAATTTTCTATAGAAACCCTAAACATGTCAAAAGCAAACTCAAAATTTCAATAAAAATGTAAACCTAAAAAAAAATTATTGTTTCTATGCTTTATCCTTTGACTTACTCATTCTTTAGGATTAGATTTTTTAGTTTCAAATTTATTTTTAATCTATGCTTCAAAGGTCCTTTAATGAATATAATTGTTATTGCATTCTGGTCTGAAAAGACTACAATTAAACACAAATACATGTATATGTATGTACACACACACACATATATATAAATAAAACTCTACAATACATACTTCTATTTGTGAATTCTTTCTTTAGAGGTGGATAGGTCCTTTTTAATAGATTTGAGTATTTATAATATTCAAGATGAATTAGTCATTCAAAATTATTCTTAGGACAATATTTCTGTACTATGTGCATCATTCTCTTGATAATGCTCACTTCACTTTTCATTATTTCATGTAAGTTTTTCTGTTATTTTAAAATCAACTAGTTTATCATTTCTTATGACATAATAGCCTTCCATTATAGCCATATACCATAATTTTTAGCCATTCCCTAATTGAAGGACATCTATGATTTTAGCCAATCTGATAAGTATGATTTGTATTCTTTAATCAAAGAGTCAGAACATTTTTCATATGATTATATATAGTCTTGATTTCTTTATCAAAAAACTGTCTATTCATTCCTTTGAACATTTACCAGTTAAAGAATGACTCATATTCTTATAAATTTGACAAAGTTTTTTATATATTTGAGAAATGAGACCTTTATCTCTATGAAAATCTTTTCCCAATTTTCTGCTTTCCTTCTAATCTTGGCTACTTTTAAAATTCAACATAATTGAAATTATTCATTTCATACCTCACAATATTCTCTCATATTCTCTCTCTTGTTTACTCATAAATTGTTCTATTATTCATGAAACTGATAGGTAATAAGTTCCATGTCCTTCTAATTTTCCCATGATAACTCCTTTCATATTTAGATCATGCATCCATTTTGGCCTTATCTTGGTATATGATTTAAGATATTACTCTATGTTCAATTTCTGCCAGACTGCTTTCCAGCTCTCTCAGCAATTTTTCCTAAATAATGAATTCTTATCCCCAAAACTTAAATCTTTAGATTTGTCAAACACAAAGTTACTATAATCCTTTACTACTGTGTATTATCTACTCTGTTTCCCTGATCTATCTTTCTATTTCTTAGCCAGTACTGAATAGTTTTTATATTTACTGACTTATAAAATAGTTTGCAATCTGTAAGTTTAGGCTTGAATTTTCAGGATTTTTCAAATAAATGATATCTCTTCAAAAAGAGATAGTTGATTACTTCATTTCCCATTCTGATTCCTTTAATTTCTTTATCTTTTCTTATTGCTATTGCTAGCATCTAAAACAATATTGAATAATATTGGTGACACATAGTATAGTGCCCTTTTTTTCTCTCTGGTTTACATCTATTTTAGCTTTCTTGGGGAGTACAGAGAGCCCCCCAAACCAGCTCTCAGAACACTCCTGAGGCGCTCACTATTTGTGGTGTGGTAGTTCTGCTTCTACCTCTGCACAATCTGCATGGATGGACAAAGTGTGCATCTCATGCGCTCACCTGCCACCTGTGGCTCCGTGCTGCAGCATGCACAGTGGCCACACCTTGGCCACTGCTGCCTGTCTTGGCAGACTTCCTCAGCAGACACGCCAAACCAGTAACCCCTGGGCCGCAGACACCTCAGTGAGTTAAAGCGATGTCTGCCCCACACATGGGAAGACTTTCCCTGGCAGAACGGGCAGATGAGAACACTTTGTTCCAGGGGCCATGAAGGCAGCTCGGGGAGCACGTAGAGCTTGGTCAGACCCAGAGGCACCAAGGACCTCCCCTGCATGCTGAGTCCTTGCCAGGGCCCTTGACTTCTGTCGTACCATTGGGCCTCAATGACTCAGGGAGAGAGACTGGGGCTGAAGGCTTTGTGCAGCTCTGCTGCCCTCAAATGCAGTGTGTGAGGAAGTGAAGAAAGACATCGCCTGCCATGGCACTGGGCTCTGTGAGGGAGGAAGTCTTATGTGGGACTTTCTATCCTTCATTCCCTTGGTCTTCCTCCTGTCCAAAGACAATGGGATTGGGTGCTGCTCCATCTCCCACCTGGGGGTCTCAGGTCCCGTGTCTGTAGCCCATCACCAGTGAGTGCTGCTCCATCTCCCACCTGGGGGTCTCAGGTCCCATGTCTGTAGCCCATCACTGGTGCTCCTGTGACCCCATGAGAGAAGACCCAGAGCTTGTTGAAGCAAGTCCTGTGAATTATATTGATCCTTAAAGGAGTAGCTGTTTTGCCACAGCCACTGCTGGCAATGGCTTCTGTGTCTGCATAGATCCAATGATATCAGTTGCACAAGAATCATGTGGCCAGCCCTAGAACAATCTCCCTAAGGTAACTTTTCCTGCATCCTCAGCTTTCATAGCACCCATCTAGATCCATCTCTCCCCAGGTTCCTCCATCCTGAGGAGACACTCAGTCGGCTTTTCTCCTCATTGCTGCCTGGTATTAGAGACAAAACTAGCCTTGTGGTCTTGTGATTAATATCTCAACCATCTGAGCCATGATTTGTAAACATTCTTCCCAAGTAACATTTGCCTTTGCCTCTATAAGGGCACACATTGCTTTTGCAGTTATATCCATTAGACTATGTGGCAGTCTTATTACTGTTTGCCTCAGGGACCTTCCAGTGTCCCTGACTTTCCTCTGGTTTTCCAATCCAAATCATTCAGGATTGGTCTCATTAGGTATATAGTTCATGTCAGAGAAAATGCCAATGTAGGGACTATGGTGTTTATATAATACATGGAGCAAGGGCTCCACTTTGCCCACAGATAGGCAATGTATATAATTGTGTTATTTATTCTGTCGGAATGTCTCCTTTGATTATCAGGACTCCTGCCTCCTCAAACATTTCCTCATCCTCAGATAGACAAGTCTGAAATTCCCAGGAATAATCTCCTACTATTCATTCCTCAGGTGTATCTCTGTGGTCAGTATTCTCAGGAAAGGTTAGAAAAACATCCTGAATTATCTCACCAACCTTAAGATCAGTGGCCTTTTTGTCTGCTCTTCCAATCCTTTCACTTTTCTGTTCAATAGCCTGAAAATGTCCTTATTCTTATGTTCTGAATTTATTCTTGGGATGAGGAAACCTCTATGCTTTTGAAATCCAAAAGCAAAAAAGTAATCTTCAATTATCTCAGCTCCTATTTTCTAGAGATTGTTTGATATGTTTTTCCATTGACAAATGGAAAATTAATTAATTGACAAATATTAATTCAATTGAGAAATACATAATATTGTAACAACAATAGTCAATTAATTAACAAAACAGCAAAAGGTATGAATTCAAATCATGAAAACAATTCCAATTATTTGTTCATGTATCAGCATATAGCAAATAATTATACATTCAGTAGCATTTAGATTTTTAAGAAATATACCATATCAATAAATGGAGCAATTGCATAAAAGTAGGCTGTAGCTGAGCCAGCATAGG
This sequence comes from Myrmecobius fasciatus, assembly GCA_023553655.1. Taxonomy (NCBI): domain Eukaryota; kingdom Metazoa; phylum Chordata; class Mammalia; order Dasyuromorphia; family Myrmecobiidae; genus Myrmecobius; species Myrmecobius fasciatus. Next base: position 1,200 of record JAJPUD010016004.1, on the reverse strand, counting down.
CTTATTATACTCAAAAGAAACATGATATAAAGAAATAAAAATAACTTTGAAAAAATATCTCAGGATATATCTAGGCAAAAATGAAATTGTGGTTCTAAAAAAAATACTTCCAATTATGTTCGGTGGCTCAGTGGACAAAATGCTAGATCTGGAGTCAGGAAGACCTGGGTTCAAATGCAACCACAGACACACAACAGCTAGCTGGGCAAGTCATTTAATGTTAATTCTGTCTGCCCAATCCACTGAAAAAGGAAATGTCAAACCACATCAGTATCTTTGTCAAGAAATCCCAGGTGGGATCACAAAGAGTTCAACATAATTGAACAATGTCAACAAAAGAAAAAAAAATTACATATAAAAGTGTTTCTCAAAATAGGAAGACAAAAGTTTGCTTCTGAAATAAAACTGATCATAGGAAAATGCCAAAAACTATCTTTCTAAAACTTTTCTATTATTATTATTTTTTCATTAAAACTTTTTATTTACAAAACATATGCATGGGTAATTTTTCAACATTGATCCTTGCAAAACCTTCTGTTCCATATTTTGCCCTCCTTCTCCCCATCCTCTCCCCAGATTGCAGGTAGTCCAATACATATTAAATATGTTACAATGTATATTAAAGTTACAATATATATTAAATCCAATATATATGTACATAGTTATACAGTTATCTTGCTGCACAAGAAAAATCGGCTCAAGAAGGAAAAAAAACTGAGAAAGAAAACAAAGTGCAAGCAAACATCAATAGAGAGCATGAAAATGTTATGTTGTGGACCACATTTCATATCCCTCTCCCTGGGTGTATATGGCTTTCTTCATCACTGAACAATTGGAACTGGTTTGAATCATCTCATTATTGAAGAGAACCATGTCCATCAGAATTGATCATCATATAGTCTTCTTGTTGCCGTGAATAATGATCTCCTGGTTCTGCTCATTTCACTCAGCATCAGTTCATGCAAGTCTCTCCAGGCCTCTCTGAAATCGTCCTGCTGGTCATTTCTTACAGAACACTAATATTCCACGACATTCAATATACCATAATTTATTCAGCCATTCTACAGCTGATGGGCATCCCTTCATTTTCCAGTTTCTTGTCACTATGAAAAGGGCTGCCACAAACATTTGGCAACAGTCTTTCAATCACTATGAGCTAGGTAAGAACTGAGGCAGCTATCCACTAGCACCATGGATAGA
>JAJPUD010016003.1:23303-35450 GCA_023553655.1 Myrmecobius fasciatus | reverse complement strand
AAATTATGGTATATGAATGTTATGGAATATTATTGTTCTGTAAGAAACGACCAGCAGGATGATTTCAGAGAGGCCTGGAGAGACTTGCATGAACTGATGCTGAGTGAAACGAGCAGAACCAGGAGATCATCATGCACAGCAACAACAGTATTACATGATGATCAATTCTGATGGACATGGCTCTCTGCAATAAAGAATTGTCTCAAACCAGTTCCAGTTGTTCACTGAAGAAAACCATATACACCCAGAAAGAGGGACATGAAATATGGACCACAAAGTAACATTTTCATGATCTCTATTGACATTTGCTTGCATTGTGTTGCCTTTCTCTGATTCTTTTTTTTTTCTTGTAGATAGGATTTTTCTTGCGTAACTTCTCAAGCATTTCAACATTATTAACATGTAGTGGACTTCCTGCCATCTAGGGGAGGGGAGGGGACTGGGGGTAAAATTTGTATTGGAAAGCTTTGTAAAGATCAAGGTTGGGGAACTACCCATACATATGTTATACAAATAAAAAGCTTAAAAAATTAATAAAAATAAAAAAATTAAAAAATTTAAAAAAAATTTAAAAAAAAGAATTACAAAAAAAAAAAGAATTCTGAGAGCAGAATTTATTTTCTGAACAGCAAACATAATGAATAGAATAGAAAAACTTGAATCTACAATGACAAGTCTCAGGAAACAAAAGAGAGAACAATAAATTGGGAGTGCAAATAGAAATGAAGAGCAACCTAGATAAAGAGGAACAAAAAAAAACTATGTAAACAAAGCATTTGGAGCTCAAAAAAATAATGTATAAGAACAACCTAAGGATGATAGGCTTCCCAGAAGAAAATGATGGGACAAACAACTTTAACAACCTGATGAAAAAAATTCTAGAATTGTCCAGGGCTTCTATGCATAGAAAATGAGAATCCAATAGAAATAACTTACAAATTACTTCCAAAAAATTAACCAATGCTATCAACTCTAAGGTAATAATAATTAAATATAATAATTCAGTTTAGAAATAAAAAAAATTCTGTAAGCCATGGGAAGAAATACTGTCAAATACAAAGGAAAGGATAATTGAATAACACGAGACTATTCTGTACCCACTAGAAAGGAAGAGGGGAATAGAATAATATTGTGCTCCAAAGAATATTGGGATTCAGGATATAGCTTTGAGTGATTTATCTTGCAAATCTGAGTTTAACTGTATAGAACAAAAGAGGGATGCTAAATGATAAAGAAGAGTTTCAAATATTTTTAGAAAAAAATAGGAACTGAAGAGGTTATTTTCTTCCCAAATACCCCAAATAATAGAATTTCAGGATGAATGGATAAATTCAGACAATAGCAATAATGACAACAGAAATACTAGTAAGATATTTCTTTCCAAAGATAAACAAGGAAACCGGAGTAAAGGCAGAAATCAGGTAGAGGTAACAGTGAAGTTGCGGGATTTCCCAGCGTCACATTGCTAGGAAGTGTTAAGTGTCTGAGGCTGGCTCTGAACTCTGCTCCTCCTTAATTCAAGGCTAGTGCTCTATCCACTGCACCATCTAGCTACCCCAAGCAAATTTCTTTTCATTATTGTAGTACTATATGTAAGATCCCTTTTCCCTCTGTCCCTTTTTCCTATTGGTGAGTTCTTCCTGATACTTCCATTTTGAGGAAAAGTTCAGATTAACCATCCCTCATATTCCAAACCTCTCCACTAAGAATATCTGCCTTCCTCTCTCTCTTGCCCACAAACTCCTTTCAATTTCCCTTTAATGCATTTTCTTCCCCCATTGGAATATCAATTCCCTGAGGGCAGGAATTATCTTCCTTTTAAATTTTATTTGTATCCTCAGAGCACAACATAGTACTCAGCTCATAGTAAATGCTTAATAAATGTCATAAATGCTTGTTGATCTGATTTCTTGCTGATTTGAATAGGGGAGGGAAGACAGCATGGCTGAAACAGCAACATGCTAATAGAGAGCTGTGAAGTAGAAGTCAACCAATATGCTTTGTAATTATAGTTGTGTCACTATCTATTGTATCTCAGCAAAGTTATAATTTCTTTAGGTCATGAAAGAATTGAAATTATTTATTAAGCTCTTACTTTGTGCTATGCTCTGGAGATACAGATACAAAAGCATGACAGTCCCTTCTTTCAAAAAGTTCCAATTTTAATGGAGGAGACAACACCAATAAAACAGATTCACCTGATAATTAGATGGAAAGAACTCAACTAAGGACTTTCTCCTTGAGAGAAATGACTCATTTGGACGCCTGCTTTACTCTAATCAATATCAATCAGGTTGATATGATCACATTGGGATAGTGATTATAAATTCTATATATTAGGACCCAAAGGTGAGAACTGCAGATTGTAAATTTACTTGTTTAATCACAGGATGCTAACTAGAGGTCGTTTACCTTTGTTTTTCCTTGCTTTATGGTGACCAAGCCTAGTGTAGCAGAGGTGGTTCAATTACATAAAAAGATCTCCAACTTATTTTTGTGCCTCTGGATCACTTTTTTGTCCAACATGAGTTGGTGATCAAATGATCACCTCATGACTATCTCATTATCACTTAGTGGAGATGTTCCTTGTTTCACCCAACCTAACACTGTCCCTGCTAATATACCAGTTCTACCTGGTGCATCAATTTTTGACCCTTTAAGCAAGGTCTATCAGTTAATGGAATTCTAACTTTGTGTAGCTCCCTCAGAGTATTCAAATATCAAATGTGGTATCAAGCCTTAAATAAGGTCCTGGAAGAAAGGGGCATCTCAGATTGTGAGGAAGAATTGAAGTCCAATTCATTAGTGGGATCATGATCCCTTTAATAAAATGCCATTTGTTCAGAGCTCTATCAGTTTCTTTTATTGTAGATTAGAAAATTATAATCCCCACAACATGGAGAACTTTATTACCTATTGCTGCTAAAAAAGATAGAAACTACAGAAGTTGTAAAGACATTTGATAGTTTTCATCCCCCAAAGAGTTGCCCTCTTTTCTGATGACTTTGGAGACCTGTGCTTGAAGTAGGGCTGTTGGTCTGGGCCTGCTCTTGGGTTTACATGCCTGTGAGTGTTAATTATTCAGTTATTGGTCTTGGTGGTGGCAGGGATGGTAGGAGTTCTCTGTAGGGTTGCTTCCTTGAATGATGAAAAAAGGCATTGGGCTAGAAACAAGGAAAGTAATATGTGGATATGGTGAGAATGGGGTAGTCGGGGTGGGGGGTAGCTGCTACTGCTGTTGCTCCAGCATAAAGCTTCTAGACTGCCTCTATTTGTGCCTAAGGGATGGTGGTGGTTAAGGCAGTGGTTTGACTGGTCTTGGACATGCTATCTTTTCTCTCTCTCAGGGTACCCTGCTTCTTTAGTTAGGCTATCTTGATTCTCCTTTGTCAATTAGTCAACATTTGGTAATGGTGGTAGAGGACATGACTGATTCTTTTCCCACTAGATTGGCTTCCCTGGATCTAGGCTTCAGAAATTGGGCTGGAAGGAATTCTGATTTCTTTTTTTTTTTTTGGTGGGGGGTTGATGACATTGCTGTGTTAAGGCTTACCTCAAGGAAAGCTGGCCGGCCTACAGTGTTGGTAGTAGTGGGTATGTGAGGGCCCTTCTCTATAGAAGTTACTCCTCTGGAAAATAATAAAAAGAAGGTGTTGGACTAGATTATCTAAGGTCCTTTTCAGTACTATTATTTTATGGTTCCATGGAAAAACAAAACAAAGAAAAAAAACCCTGATTTAGTTCTCATGTGTTCTCATTAAATATCAATATCAACTCCTTGTCTTTACATTTCACTTTCCCTAAGAATTAATAGAATCATAAAATTTTGTAGCTGGAAGAGACTTTGAGTTAGAAATTAGCTCAAGAGGAATGGGAATTTCTCAAGAATGATATTTTGAAGATACAAACAGAAATGATTCTGATGAGGATACAAATACTGTCTGGATTACCACCTAAGTCCCTTAACTTCCTCCCTTCTTTAATATTTCTGTCAGGATGTAGAAAGACCATGCTTCCTTGGGAAAATTTTGGCATTTTTATACCTACTTTAAAAAACAACTTTGACTCTAGGGCTAACATTAAAAATTCAAATACATTTCAGACCTTAGTGAGATGAACTTATGTACCTTTTCCCTGATCCTCCACCCAAACAGATTTGTGTGTTGAGGCTTGCTCATTTCATTTGGGACTTAGTAGAAAATCATCATGATCAATTCCTATTTACTGAATACCTAGAGGGTGTATGAGGATGTATTAGCATCTTATTCTGTAGGATCCTAGTTCTGAATGCAAATGTAGCCCAACATTTTCATTTTATTTAAATGCCTACATTTGTTATGATCTTAACAAACTTGAGGGAGATTTCTATATTTCCTCAGTTTTGTATTTCTTTAACCAAAAACTAGTCTTGAGAGAATGAGGCATTCTTATCTTAAGAAATATCACAATACAGACTGTCTTTGAAAGGTGTCATATTTCATCAGTTACAGCTACTGAATTATTCAGAACTGGTTCTGCATACTTTACTCCCTTACTGCTGGCAAAGTATCTGTACGTGTACAGACAGACAGAAAATCAGAGGGTCATTCTTTAATATAAGGGTTTAGGTACCCATGATACTGTGATGATGCTAATAAAACTCTTGCAGTGAATACAGTAATAGTGGTTTCATTGTTTGGAACTAATATTTTGCCCAATAGAATCATATGCAGCATGCACTTTATGTCTTTGTAATAAAAAATTTTACACCCTCAAGTGGGTAAAGACTTTGGAATGAAACAGTAGTCATCAATTGTACTTATGATCTAGAATATGTAGAGAGCCACTTGTTGATGCTTATTTGTCCTTTGTTCCTAGTCTACCAATTTTTGTATTTTTATACTTATACTTTTTTAAATGTAAAGCCTCCTGGCAATAAAATCAAGTCAAGAATATTCTATGAAATTTTGACTTTAAAATATTATTAAATCCAGCTCACTCAACCTCAACGACAGCAAGGAGGATTTTTGTAGCTTCCTCAACTAAATCCATAAATCATCTAAGTTAAAATTGTTTCTACTAACCATATTTTATTCCTTCTCCCTTCTTCAACTCATAGCCACCTTCTACTCTCATCTTCTTTTATTTAATATGTATTTACCTTATTCAGATAAGTGCACATAGAAATATATTACTGATGCAGGTAAGCACATATCTGCATGTATTACTATATTACTGATGCAGGTATGCAGGCAACTCTTTTTGAATGTGAAATTGAACTAGCAGCCTTTGATCTGAACTACAGACTGATCTGAATTCAAGAAAAGCATGCTGCTAAGCCACATTCCCATTCAATCCATTAAACCATTCACTTCTCTGCTCCTCATCACACTGAGTCCTAATTTGACAATGACAAAGAGCTCCATGGTGATTTTAAATTTCATAATTTTAATCTGTCAAGCCTGACATTTAATTAGTGCCCTTCTAACCTGTGCCCGCTCACTTGAAGGTTACTGTTGGTTTTCCTTTAGAAAATTTTCCTCTGGAAGAGTGGATTAATAAATATGTACATAACTGGCAGGGATAAAGACAATACACACACAATGGTCTATTAGTTCCAAATCTAGACAGATGAGGTTAATAATATTTTAAAGTGCTGCTTTATTGTATTAAGAGTGATTAAGCCCTTGGCTCAACCCTGCATGAGATGTTCATTGAAAACATAAAATATAAGGTCTGTTAAGCATACTCTAGTAAGAACAGTTGCCTAAACAAATACCATGTTTGTAAGTCCTATTACAGGATTCCATTGTTGCTGAGCTATAATTTCCAGGGTTTGCAAAAAGACCAGAGCACTCAGGGCTCACTAAACATGCTGATTGGATTTTGATCACTAGCAAGGAAGGTTAGATAAGGCAGTCACATGGGGGTGACGGGGAGCAGAGCGTTAAATGGAAAACACAATACTCCAGCTTAGCATGGTAGCATACCATTTCCAAAAAACTACATTTAAATCTGTTTTGGCTCTTAGGTTGTGAGTTTGAGACTCTTGAAGCAGTTCTAAATAAGTTTTGATTTCCACATGGCAAAACCATTATTGTTGAATAGCCTTAAGCAGGAATAATTTTTCCAACTAAAGAAGGAAAAAAAAATATTTTATCAATAACCCTGCACTCAAACTTTATTTTTCAGTCATTTTTCAGTTGTATTTGACTCTGTGAATACATTTGGGTTTTTCTTGACAATGATACAGAAGCGCTTTACCACTTCCTTCTCCAGTTCATTTTTTTAGATGAGGAAACTGAGGCAAATATGGTTAAGTGACTTGCCCAGGATTATACAGTAAGACTTTCAAGACTCTTTAAATAGGTCTTGGTTTCCACATGGCAAAACCAGTATTGTTGCCTTAAGCAAGAATAGTTTTTTGAATCAAAAATGGGGAAACTGTATTATCAAAAAACTTTCTCCCAAATTATTTTTCATAATATGCTGTGGTCATTCACTGTAGTGGGTAGTAACTTTAAATAAATCAATCCAATCCCCCTAATTTATTTCTGGCCCTTCAGAGGTCCACTCTTTTTTTTTTTTGTTTGTTAAAGCTTTTTATTTGTATAACATATGTATGGGTAGTTCCCCAACATTGATCTTTACAAAGCTTTCCATTACAAATTTTACCCCCAGTCCCCTCCCCTCCCCTAGATGGCAGGAAGTCCACTACATGCTAATAATGTTGAAATGCTTGAGAAGTTATGCAAGAAAAATCCTATCTACAAGAAAAAAAAAAGAATCAGAGAAAGGCAACACAATGCAAACAAATGTCAGTAGAGATCATGAAAATGTTATGTTGTAGTCCATATTTCATTTCCCTCTCTCTGGGTGTATATGGTTTTCTTCAGTGAACAACTGGGACTGGTTTGAGACAATTCTTCGTTGCAGAGAGCCATGTCCATCAGAATTGATCATCATGTAATACTGTTGTTGCTCTGTATGATGATCTCCTGGTTCTGCTTGTTTCACTCAGCATCAGTTCATGCAAGTCCCTCCAGGCCTCTCTGAAATCGTCCTGCTGGTCGTTTCTTACAGAGCAATAATATTCCATAACATTCATATACCATAATTTATTCAGCCACTCTCCAATTGATGGGCATCCCTTCAGTTTCCAGTTTCTAGCCACCACAAAAAGGGCCGCCACAAACATTCTTGCACATGTGGGGCCCTTTCCCTCCTCTAAGATCTCTTTGGGATATAGGCCCAGTAGAAACACTGCTGGGTCAAAGGGTATGCACAGTTTGACAACTTTTTGGGCATAGTTCCAAGTTGCTCTCCAGAATGGTTGGATCCGTTCACAGTTCCACCAACAATGTATCAGTGTCCCAGTTTTCCCACATCCCCTCCAACATTCATCATTATCTTTTCCTGTCATTTTAGCCAATCTGACAGGTGTGTAGTGGTATCTCAGAGTTGTCTTAATTTGCATTTCTCTGATCAATAGTGATTTGGAGCAACTTTTCATATGACTAGAGATGGTTTTAATTTCATCATCTGAAAATTGTCTGTTCATATCCCTTGACCACTTATCTATTGAAGAGTGGCTTGAATTCTTATATATATGAGACAATTCTCTATAAATTTTAGAAATGAGGCCTTTATCAGAACCATTAAATGTAAAGATGATTTCCCAATTTGATGCTTCCCTCCTAATCTTGTCTGCATTTGTTTTGTTTGTACAGAAACTTTTTAACTTAAAATAATCAAAATTATCCATCTGGTGTTCAATTAGGAGTTCCAGGTCTTCTTTGGACATAAATTTATTCCCTCTCCACAAGTCTGAGAGATAAATTATATTACGTTCCTCTAACTTGCTTACAAAGTCCCTCTTTATATCTAGATCATGAACCCATTTAGATCTTATCTTGGTATGTGGTGTTAGGTATGGATCAAGCCCTAATTTCTTCCACACTAGTTTCCAATTTTCCCAGCAGTTTTTGCCAAATAGTGAGTATTTATCCCAAAAGCTGGGGTCTTTGGGTTTATCGAACACTAGATTGTTAAGGTTATTTCCTAGGTTGTCAGAGGTCCACTCTTTACCCTGCTCAGGTGTAAGGCTGGGTTATTTGCAAAGCACTGTAAGGACTTTTTCATGACTTATAAATCAACTCTGTTAAGGTAGTCTGATTTTCCACATGTTTCAGGTAGAATAGTTAAAATGAGTCAGCCCAAGGGAAATGTAGACATGGTTTTCACATTGGGAGCTCTGGGGCTCACAATGTCCTCCTGAGCTAAGTTATTTCCTGTAATTTGCTAAAAATGGAAGATTGTGCTGAGAGGATGATGCACTAGACCAGAAAGAGGTCCTTGCAGAATTTTGGTCAATGCTATTTATTTTATTGTGTTATTATTATTATCAGGATGAAGACTGTGCTGTGCTCAGAGAACATCTGCTGAAATAAGTCTACCCCAAATTTGAGTTTATTCATTGAGTCATTCAACAAACATTGTCATTCAACAAACATCAAAGTGAGAACCTACTCTGTGTTATGCATGACAGGCAATACAGAATTGAATATTCCATAGTTTCTTTGCTGAATTTAGCAGTTTAGCATTGGAATTCCATTTGACATTGATGAAGCCAGCCTCACACCTTTTGATGGAGAGATTTAAATGAGGAATACATTCTCAGGTATTTATATTGTTTGACTAAATTTAGTTGTTCCAAGAAAAATTTCTTTTGATATGAGTGGTAGACAAGGCAAAGTTTAGTGGCTAGGGATAGAGATAAAAAAAAAGAAAAAAGATCAGTACATTTTAAAAAAGAAACATACAAAGAAAACAACATTCAGGTGGGGACCAAAGAAACAGGGCAATCTGGTTACTACTTTTTAAATTTAATATTCATTTTAAAACTTCAAATGCTGTCATAAAATTTGATTGATTTTTTTGCTTTTTATGTATTGGAATGTTCATATTTATTGATGTTTGGTGAAGTAATTAAAAACAAATTACAAAAACTAACCTATAAGATGGATATACATATAACTACAACCAGAGACATAATTTATCAATTCAATGAGAATTTGTTAAGTATCTGCTGCTTATTTTTTGGCTTTTTACTGAGGCAATTGAGGTTAAGTGACTTGCCCAGGGTCACACAGCTAGGGAATATTAAGTGTCTGAGACCAGATTTGAACTCAGGTCCTCCTGACTTCAGGGTTGATGCTCTACCCACTAGCCACCTAGCTGCCCCTATCTGCTACTTTCAAAAAGTATATTAAATATGGGATATAATGGCAAAAATTAAGGTAAAAAGTCTCTATGCTTAATGAGTTTATAGTTCTTCAGTCCTTTTAAGAAATACAATAAGGTCATATTAGTCCTGAATTATTTGCTAATTGTTTTTGAATGTTTTATGAATTACACTCCAGGGATTAGAGGTATGCTAGAGCCAGATTTAACCAGTTTGTGAGAAGTCATTGTTAAATTTTCAGTTACAACTCAGCCATCACTAATTTCTACAAATCAAGAATTGCTTTATGGTTTTGTTAATTGCCTATACTTTAAAAAGTTTTAATAATTCAGATTAAAGTTACAATTGTATGAGCATACATTCCTCTCCCACCCAGAGACTGGTTGTTAAAAATTTGCTATCATACTTATTGCTTCATTCCATAAAAATTGTTTGTACTTTAGCCGGATGTCAGAAGAAGGTTCAATGAAGGAAATCATTAGCAAACTGGTGACCTGGATTGTAGGCTTACAACAACAACAGCAACAACAATTGCCATGTACATAGTATTTTTGATTTGTAAAGACTTTGAATCTATTATCTCATTTGAGCTTCACAACACCTTGTCAATAATCCAACAGACTGGTTAAAGATTACAGGCAGTCATGACAGACCTCCAACTATCTTCCCTTTCAGGCTCAGTATTCTTGCTTGCAAAAGTTTGAGACCTGTTTGCACCCATGATTTCAGAACCTCTCAGAATTTGAAGTGCCTTCATATCATCCAAAATCCATTTTTGATCTCCTGTGGTCTGCTGATGCATTGTAAAGCTGTTAGTAACTCACACTTTTGAATTTTCTTTTTGAAAGTCAGATTGTAGGGGAAGCTAGATAGTGTAGTGAATAGAGCACCAGCCCTCAAGTCAGGAGGACCTGAGTTCAAATCTGACCTCAGACACTTAACACTTCCTAGCTGTGGGACTCTAGGCAAGTCACTTAATCCCAATTGCCTCAGCAAAAAAAAAAAAATAGTCAAATTATATTTTAATGGACTTAGGATATTGGTATTTGGACATAAAATATTATTCTTCCTGGAATGTCATATTCTTCCTGGAATAGTGTATTTATGCATGTTGCCTTGACACCAGTCACATTTTACTTCTTATAAATAATGTGATTATCCAAAATTCTGAACTACAAGGCTTCATTTATTTAAAAAAACTACATTATTACATTATACAGGTCTATGAAGTTTTAAAATTTTATATTTATCAAATACTTATGATGTCTTTTGTTTTAATATCATTGTCACTTCTGAATATACTCTTCTTCCTCCGAGTGATCCTTTTCTTATGATGAAATGAAAAAAAATAAGCAAGGCCAACTAATTTGAACTATATCTGATATAACTGAGAACTGCAATATTCTATACCTGTAGTCCCCCACCTGCAAGAGATGCCTTACCAAGTCTCTTCTCTAAGGTCAAACTTTGCCTTTATAATAATAAAACTTCCAATTCGAGGTATCATTCTTTTTTATTTAGACAACTAGGTGGTCTAGTAAATAGAGTGTGAGACTTGGAGTTGTGAGGATGTAAGCTCAAATTTCGTTTCAGGCACTTAGTAGTCAAGTTAATTAACTTCTCAATGCCTCAGTTTCCTCAAGTGAAAAATAGTGAAAATAATGGCACCAACCTCACAGATTGTTGTGTAAATTAAATCAGTTAATATCTACAAGTGTTTTGAAAACTTTAAAGAAAGCCCTTTTTAATATCAGAGGCAGCTATTAAAAGTGTAATCAGGAAGAAATAAGTTCAAATTCAGTCACAGTAACATTGATTCTGTAACTTTGGGTCAGGGTATTCAGTTCTTTGTGTTTCACGTTCCTTATCTGTATCCTGGAATATGTTCAATTTGTGAGGATAAAATGAGATATTTTTTGTAAAACCCTGCAAATCTTGCAAAATTGCAGGATTCAAAATTAATCCACATAAATCATCAGCATTTTTATATATTACCAACAAAATTCAGCAGCACGAGATAAAAAAAGAAATTCCATTCCAAATAATGGATGATAGGATAAAATATTCGGGAATCTTATCTGCCAAGGAAAAGTCAGAAACTATATGAACTAAACTACAAAACACTTTCCACACAAATAAAATCAGACCTAATCAATTGGAAAAACATTAAGTGCTCATGGGTAGGCAGAGTGAATATAATAAAAATGACAATACTACCCAAACTACTCTACTTATTTAGTGCCATACCAATCAAACTCCCAAGAAATTATTTTACAGATCTAGAAAAAATAGTAGCAAAGTTCATTTGGAAGAATAAAAAGTCAAGGAATTCAAGGGGATTAATGAAAAAAAAAGGCACATGAAGGTGGCCTTGCTGTAGCAGATCTAAAACTATATTATAAAGCAGTAGTTATCAAAATCATTTGGTACTGGCTAAGAAATAGAGCAGTCTATCAGTGGCCCAGAGACCCCAGCTTTTGGGATAAGTACTCAGTATTCGGCAAAAACTGCTGGGAAAATTGGAAACTAGTGTGGAAAAAATTAAGGCTTGACCCATACCTAACACCACATACCAAGATAAGATCTAAATGGGCTCATGATCTTGATATAAAGAGAGATATTGTAAGCAAATTAGAGGAACGTAGTATAGTTTACCTCCCAGACCTGTGAAAATGGAATAAATTTATGTCCAAAGAAGACCTGAACTCCTAATTGAACACCAGATATATAATTTTGATTATATTAAGTTAAAAAGTTTCTGTACAAATAAAACTAATGCAGACAAGATTAGGAGGGAAGCATCAAATTGGGAAATCATCTTTACATTTAATGGTTCTGATAAAGGCCTCATTTCTAAAATATATAGAGAATTGTCTCATATATATAAGAATTCAAGCCACTCTTCAATAGATAAGTGGTCAAGG